>JAVQJF010018741.1:0-32438 GCA_036023855.1 Gadopsis marmoratus | reverse complement strand
TCAGTTGTTCTCCATAAACCCAACATCTAGCTGGAAAAGGTTGCAACTTTGCAGCTGTAGTGCAAAGGCTCAAACTGGAGTTAATTGGCTGGAATGTTGGTTAATTGGTTGATATGTGAACTTTTGACCTGGTCGGTTTCCTGAACGTCCGAGATATTCCCAATCGTCCCACCCACCAATAAGCCAGAAATTAGTAATCTGATGTTGAAAATGATAAGGGAACCTTCATTTTGGGACAATTAACAGGCTCTACAATGGGGGTACAGTGTTCCCAATTGGATCCGGGAAAGGGGCACTCTTGGGCGGGCCTGGATCCTGGGGAAGCCCCCCCCCCGACTGGGTAGGGTCTACTGAAGGTCCCCCTGAACAGAAAATGACCAAAAACTGACCAAAAAATGCTTTTAAACTGCTTTAAATATGAGGTCGGACATGATGAGGGAACCTTGATTTTGGGACAATTAACAGGCTCTAGAGTGGGGGTACAGTGTTCCCAATTGGATCCGGGAAAGGGGCACTCTTGGGCGGGCCTGGATCCTGGGGAAGGCCCCCTATGGGAGGGGGATTTCCCTTACGGAGGGGAACAATTGGGACATTTTCCCCACCGCATGGGACAGAGGGGAACAATTGGGACATTTTCCCCAACGCAAGCCACCTGGTGGCCGTTGTCTGTACTGGGCCAATTGGGAACAATCTAAGGATAACTTTTAATTTTGTACAAGGAGAACCGCAGGCCCGAGGCCGGCGAGCTTTGATGCCCTGGCGTAGGAGGGCGGCGTGGACGGCCCTGTGCCATCTTGGGATTTTTAGGCCCCTCCCCCAGGGTGGGAAGGGAAGTTCATTTTGGGTCACCGAATTCCCTTCCTCCCCATTCACATGTGTGCCTTCTGTCCCTATGGGCCCTAAGGGGCGCTAATATCAACATTATGCTACTTTCACCTTTGTTCAGCCACTAGAGGTCCTCGGCTGGTAAACGTAACACAGGTCATTTTAGGCCTTTTAAATAAATGACAAATGCTCAGGTTTTTTCCGTGGGCAAACTCAGATATTTTCAAGCTGGGCTGCATGAACATATTGATTCATCCATTCACCACACGTTACAGTATATTCGCTGCAGTGTGACACTGTGTGATCAGGCCAAAATCCACATTCACGCTTGTCATTCAAGGCATTTTTGTTTTCTAAAAGTGCCTCAGCCCAGCCTTGCACCTCCTTATGCTGCCCAAGACAACAAAGCCGTACAACACAGCCGAGCCCATTTTCTGTAGAACTCCCTATTGTAATTTGAAACATACTTGAGAAACCCTCCTACAACCCCATGGCTTCCCTCCACGCCCATTGTCAAGAGAGACAATTAAGACCACATTAGATCTTTTCAAGTACTTGTAATTTCATAAGAGAGGGCTGTTTTCCCCCCTGTGTTCCCCCTTTTTTGAAAATGAAATGGGGGAAGAAGAGCCACTTCAAGAGCCACTTGGAAAAGATGGGAAACAGATATTAACCCTGCGAGTGATGGTTCTCCAAGAGGCCTCCCCCACTCAAAGCCCGCCATGCCGCCAGCAACTCCACTGTGGGACCACACACACACAGACACCTGCACCCTCTGAGACGTACACACACTCAAATCTCGAACCCTAAGGTCACACAGAATGACACGCACTCTCTGTTCAGATGTCTATTTAAAGAAGGAACTGCAGTACATCTTGACCGATTTCCATTTACTCAATTTTTACACAATACGTAACTACAATTACATCCACTGATGAAATAAATGGTCGTGTTTTTGTTAAAATAATTGAAACTACTCTGTATATTTCATGTATTTGATTCATTTTGCTTGGCTCCTCATGAGCTTTAACTTACCCCATGTTGAGCAACCTGGGCCTCTCCATTTGGCCCCATTCCACCATGAGAAATGCAAGTGATGTATTGTCCTAATTAGATGAAAAAATATGAGTAATCCTCCCAGCATGCACCACTTCTGAGGGCGTTTATTATTCTAGCCGAAGGTGCTACTCTGTTTTATTTACTTTGATCTTGCATAGTTCTGACTCTTTGGTAATCAGAGGTAGAAAGTCATTACGTTGTTATCACAACTGCAGCCATGGCGGCCGAAAGCTTGACACAAGACGTTAACCTGCCTGTAATGGAGAGGCCTTCGCTTGCTCACCGGCCTGGCCCACACGGCCCTCTGCCTTAGAGGAACATACATCAGAGGGCGAGGACGTCATTACGACCCGCACCTGAAACGAGACCATCATCTAGCAGAGGTGTGGAGAGCGCGGCCGCGGGGGACTCGAGGGGAAAGGGGGGATCGAGCTGGCCGCCCTTTGAGGACTGAGCTCTGAAAATCAAAAGAGAATGAGTGATGGGTGCGATTTGAACCCACTCCTCCTCCTCCTCCTCCTCCCTCAACCTTCGCAGTAATCACCACTTTAAATCAATGTGTTTAAAAGAAATATGCCCAGGGAATTCTGAGCTACAGATTCCATTAGGAGCCCTCCTAAATGAATGGAAAGTCGCTCAGCTTTGTTTGTTTTTCTTGGTGCATTCTGTCACTCCGCTTTCCTTCCCCTCCTCCCCCCTTTAAGAGTGGCATTGCGTGAGTGGCAGCCATTTCACCTTGACCCGCCTGATTGACCCTGGCGATGGCAGTGAAAGAAATCCCTCATCAGTGTGATACGTTGCCATGGTTGCAGCTGAGCCGAGACCCCTGGTAGCAGGTAACGGGGGCTGTGGGGATTTTTTACACCTCTCCCCTCTGCACTGTTCCACTCTTCCGTGGCTCCACGCCACAGCCATGTGGGGCTGCATCATATCTGCTGGCCGTATTGCGTGCAGAGGCTGCACTGAGAGCATAGCATTTTCAACCCATTACCTTACACATGAGTAGGCTTGGGAGGGGCTGAGTGATAGAGGGAGGGGAGAAGAGCAGAGGGGGGGGGTGATGTGGATTGATGGCGGAGGATGAGACACAGAACAAAGGTCACGTAACTAGGTGAATATTAGAAAACCAACCGAATGATTGAGAGATTGGAGGTTAAGATGAGTGAAGGAGACAGGGATATGAAATGAGATAAGAGGGCGAGAGGAAGGGAACCTCCTCATGCATTATTCAGTTCATACACAGCCCAAGCACTCTCTGTGGTATTACACACACACACACACACACACACACACACACACACACAAACTTCCATGCAGACAGAATGAGAGAATAGTCTGGGCACTCAGACCACAGACAAAACATTGACACACACACACACACACACACTTCCTCTGTCTGTGTCTCACACAAAGGTCCACTCGCACAAACACAACGTGAAACACAGTTATTTACTCGTTCAAAGGGAAGCACGGACTGGGCAGCAGATGCACGCTTATCATGATTTCCTGATTTTTATGTTTCCAATTTTGCATTCTGCCGTATGCAAACACATGCAAACGTTCACTAACGTACTGTAAAGGCAGCAGCTAATTATCTGTATACACTCTAATATACAAAGAATATGTCTGCCGTAGCGATCTACCTTTTCATCAGGAGGCAGTATGTGATTTGATAGAACAGCTGGAATGATTAGTCTTCTCGTCACCTCGGAGCTGGGACCCTAAAGTGGGGTCACTTCATAAGAAGATGACGTCTAAGACTGATCAACTGATAAAACATTATTGTATCTTTGATTTCAATATGAATCCGTTTAAAAAGGCATCATCGTTTCTATATGATGCTAAAGATGTATGTATGCCTCATAACTAAATTTATCAACAAACCTGCAGGCTCCTTATCTTTATTTGTCTATTGTCCTTCTGAACTCAGTTTATGGTTTACGGTGGAGGACTTAGCACTTGAAAATTGTGGTAATTTTTTGAAACAACGAGTCTCTGATTTCACACAGATGTAGACAAAAGCAGGCTCTGGCCTCCAACTGTAACTAGCATATTTTATCATAGCAAGCTAACTAGCTAATTAATGCAAAGTCTGTGAAAGTGCTGTCTGCTTTAACAGGAGAGCTTTGTAAAAAGGGTCTTAAATATGCATTTGGCTACATAATGCTAAAAAGACTGAAGATAAATGTCCTGCTGAGGCTACGTGTACCAGATAAAAAGTCGGCATCCTCAACGGTTGATGATCCACGGAAGACATGGAAATAAGAGCCAGCGGTGTTCTTGTATTGCAGGATAGAACTAGCTCACCCTCGTGTTACAATACAGTAAAATAAGGAAAATGACTGTTGTTTCGTTGTAATGAGAAGCATGCAGGTTAGATTGATGTTTTATGGTTTGCATTCTTGCTTTTATAGGAGAAAAAGCTGGGAGGATGAGGACCAACCATGTGCTGGAACCATGTGCACATCATGCATCCATTTCATTGTGACAGTCTCTACACTACGGTTGAAATCGTCTCAAAGGCTGAAGGCCACATTCGTTTTGGCACAAAGCATCGACATCTTCCCCTCAGCTTTGGTCACTTGATCTGCCTCCGAAAAGGTTTCCTGTCACAAATGTCATCACTGACAGGGTTTGTCTTTGTGCCTCTTGTGCGTGCTTGTCCTTGGAAGATTTTTCATGCTGGCTAATGTGCAATACTATATAATCTGAATGGCACACTTTACAAAAAGCACGGGTTTTCCCGACTTTGCTTTTCATTAAACAAGGGAAGGCCTCCTCCCGTTTGGCTAACTCCTTGCATTGAGTTTTAGCTTCTTTTTTTTTTGTCTCCTGTTCACTATCATCCTTATTTCTTTGTCTTGTTCTTCTCTGGGATTACTGACGCATCACGTTACAGCTAATGTTCTACATACTGCCACCTGCTGTACCGGAGGGGAATACTGCCAACTTGTTTTTTAAGTTAGGACAATTGTTATTATTCTTTTTAGAAGGTTAAAAATACGGGAGACTTACGGGAAAAATGGGAGGGTTGACAGGCCTGGCCGGTCAGCTTGCGTTAGAGCAGAGCACAATATTTTAATTCATTCCTTACAATTTGCTTGCTTTAGTGTTTTTCATTTTAGAAAGCAGGAAAATTGATGAATAATATCTCATATTAAAATGAAAGAAAGCCTGCGTGCTAAATTTAAGTCTGAGCTAATGAACTCTGTACTTCACTGTCTCAGTGTGACAACTACTTTTTACAGTAGTGGGGGCTTTGTTTTGCTCTTGGGCTCACAGTGACGTCTCAAAACATCTAAAAAAAAAAAAAAAGAAATCTAGTCTTTTCTCTCAAGCCCACTAATGTTCATTACCACATTACCTATGGGCGTAAGAGTAAGTGTTACTGAAACCACTATGTTGCTTTAATTGTCAGAGTAAATGAAACCCTGTGATATATGAGTAATTTGGCGTTTGTGGTTTCTTACTTGTCCTACCTTCTCTTTTTTCTTCTTCTTCGTAAGTGTTTCCCCCCCACACACTATTTGTACCACTCTCACCCCTTTAGAATAACATTATTATCACAAGCATGAAGAGCGCCACAATTATTTGCAGCCCGCTCTTTCTCAAGTTAGGAAATCGCCTTGAAAATTGGGCAGGCCTGCAGAGTGTTTGCCACTTAAGTTCCCAGTCCTGTGCTTTTGATAGGTGTGTGTGTGTGTGTGTGTAGACATGGAAACTCCACACCGTGCACGCTGTCAGATCTCAGACCGTAACGTAAACCAATTTTCAACAGTGTTTCTCCTTTAATCGTGTTTAGTAACAATAACAACAACAACCAAAAAAAGAACGAATTTATCATCTCGGGACCAAATGAGGTAAACATCCAGCTGGCATACATTTTTGGAATGATGAAATTATGAAAATGACTGAATACCACTTTGCAACACATTTTTAATAAAGGTGGATGAAGTATGGAATTCCTAATATATGATTTAGATTTCACCGCACACGTTGTTATATGGTTATAGTTTTAAGGTTGATTTTAAGATGATGCCTCTTAAAGCTCAGTCAGGCCTGGTCAGATCTTTTAACCCACAAAGAGCTGGACTGCATCACTGCAGCCTCAGGCAAAAAGGGCCCTTCTGGTCCCCCTTTGACACCCGGATAAATAAAAAAAGAGAGGTCCAGAGGTTAGTTGACCTTTTCTTTCTGGGCCTTTGAGCATCGAAAAACCTGCCTGAGAGTCAGAGGGCAGCAACACTTATCTTATCAAATCCCTCTTTTAATAGACTCACTCTTTTCCACTGCCTATGAGCCTTAGTCTCCCAGCAAGGCATACGTTATCTTTTACTTCTAAATGTTGCTCTACGCCGTTTGCTCTAAGCTGTATAAATAAACTTGCTTTCTTGAACTGTATCAGTTTAGCTGTCGGTTTCATTCCCCTCATATTATAAAGCTGCACATTTATTATCAGCAGTATTATCGGTAGTATTGCTGATGTAGGTATTGCCCACTTCTACTTCTGATAAATACCCTATTCTGCTATATCGTGCATTACTCTCCTTCTCTACTCTAAAATAAATTGAGAAAACTGTGATGAGTTCAAGATGCCTTTTGAAGAACAGATCAGTATAACCTCCTTCACGCATATTTTAACACATGCTGACAAATCAAAAGAAGCTTTAAGAGAATCGTCCTAGAAAAACCCAACACATGACAATGGAACAATTGACATTACGTGTCATTAATCTATGACGCAGCAGCGACCATCCTGACCATTGTGCTTTTTATTTTTATAAATACTGACAGTGTAGGATGGGAGAAATATTGTTGGTGCACGTGACTGATGAAGCTGTAAGAGTTGTAGTCTAAAAACAATAAATCATAATCAACAACTCTTGCTGTCTCTGCCCTCTTTGGCTCTAATTCATAACCTAATGCATTTCTACAAAACCACAGCGCTCACACATGCAATAAACACATTCAACATTTGGTCACTTAGAGAAATGTGTTCACAGTCTCTGCTAATAGCAGGTTGGCCTCTCATTGTTTACAGGAGGGAGTAAAATCGCATCCCTTAACTTCTGGCACGGTATCACTTTACTTTGGATTCAAAGCAGAAATCGCCTTACAACAGGGAAATGATGTCATACTACGCAGAGAAGGGGGTCAACTCAAAAGCAGGGGCCACTCTGAGATAATTATTTGTTGACAAACCATATAACAGAGGAGAAGAAAAAAAAAACGTACAAATGTGTTACCCCCCCAAAAAACTGTGAAGCAGGCAGATAATGAGCCACAGTGCTGTGTGAGCATGCAGAACCCAGATGACTTCTCCACGTCCATGTTTGTGCTTTTGCGTTTACTTCCCAGTGGCATCTGGCGCACCAGAGTTTGATCAGAGTACAGAGGCATTATCGCGTAGTGATCATTTTTGACTTTTCAACAGCGCTTTTACAGGAAGTCGACATGTTTAATGATATTCCAAACGCTCCTAAAAGTACTAAGAAACAAAGGATGTTGTGCATCATCCAAGCACATGTTCAGTGTTCTGTGTGGTGCTAATGTAGGACACCTTTTAAAGAATGTATGCTTCACATCAGCAGTCTGGAGCTTCTGTCTGCAGCTAGCAGAATTGTGAGGCTGTACTTTACAAAGCAGTGTTTGAGCTAAATGCTAATGTGAACATGGTACCACGCTCTAAATTACAGTGCTAACATATGGATGTTTAGTATTATATTAGCACGTTAGCAAGAAAAGATTGGCTTATTAGCACTGAGCACAAAATACATCTGAGGCTGGTGGGAATGTCGTTAGTTTTTAAGGCATTTGCTCATGAATCAAGATTCAGATTTTCATGTTCCCCAGAGGAGAAATCCCAGAAACTGACTTTTCTTCTAGCACCACCATAAGGTTCCCAATTTGGGTTAACTATCGGATGGATAGCCATGAAATTTAGTTCAGACATTCACGGCCCCCACAAGATGAATCCAAATGGCCCTAATCCTAAATCCCCTCACGATTAATTGTTACAACTCTGGTAATGCTCTGACTTTTCATCCAGGGCCGTCATCAAGTCATCAAGTCATCAAGTATTGGACAAATTTAAATTTTGACCTGATGTTAGAGCTAAATGAAAAGTCAAGGGATCACCAAAGTTATAACAATTCACACTGAGGGGATTAAGGATTTGGATTCACCCTCTGAGAGCCATGAAACTTTGTAGACAATTTCATGGCAATCCATCCAATAGTGGTTGAGATATTTCAGTTTGTGCCAAAGTGATGGACCGACCGACATTGCCAGGCCAGCTGAAAATTGATATTTGACATCAGGAGTCGCAACAACAACAAAAAAGCCTGAATATTAATGGAGCGTCTGTCACAAATCCCCTGAAAATGTCAGCGCATGCACATTTAATACAGAGACCAGCTGAGGTGTATGTTTTTTGTTCTGTTTTTATAGCCAACATGTGTTCTTGTTGCTATCAGCTGTTGTTTAAGCATTGCAAAATGTTCAACACAAAAACCTGAATGGATAGTTGTTTGACTGAGTCTGAGTAATGTTTAACTTTGCAAAGTCAGCACTTTAAAGCGCACTGCAAACATTTAGCCTCTTGTGGAACCCCCCCCTCCACACACACACACACAACACACACTTTGTTACGTTCTCACTAAGCTTTTGTGCGTCTGAGAGATGAAACGTTTCCCATCTTTGAACTGCAACCAGAGACAATTACGTGAAGCAATGAAATCATTAATGTGGCGAATGGACGTTCTCCTGCTGTGTCAATGATTTTAGAGTAATTCTGTGACACACACACACACACACACACACACACATTTAATTTTGTATATGCAATTGAGGCCTTTCATGAAAAAAAGCGACAGATGAACAGCTTCATACACTGACACACACACACACACACCCTCTCTCTCTCCTTCAGTCTCTCACACACACTTAAACACACATTGTTCCTTTGGGATCTGAGCTCATTCATGAGTCTTATTATACCAAGGTTTTCAGGTTTTTCCTTTTGATGTGTCATTGTGTTTCTCGAGCCTTTTAGGTAGTTTTCTTCTTTTCTGAGCAACGTTTCATGAGACACACACACTCGCACACCACCTCCCCCCTCTCCTCCCCACCAAAAAAACACCCACTTCACCCCCAGCATCCCTTTTGGCTACTAACGATGCCATGTTGTGCATTTGTCCAATTTTCGGAAACATTCCTCTGCCTCTGGACTGGAGGAGCCGCTCCAGCAGGTTTCTGTACGTTACACTCGGCGCTGACTGGTTCCAGATTTCTGGAGACGAGTCCTGATAGGCTGTGCGTGAGAAGAGCCGGCCGTTTGTTAATTTGTTTCGAGGTTTGTTTGTCTTACTCATCCGTGTGTGCTTGTGTGTGAGGCAGCAGCAGAATCTGAGAGTGTGTGTACACCGTATAAACACATTTCTTTGATTTTCTATTGTGTTGCACATCACGTTTGACCCATACATTGATTTTACATTCACTTGTGCCCTATAACTGCGAGGAGTATGACACGATCATATGCGTTAGTCCGATGTTTTCGCTTCAAATTTGGATTTATTTATGAATTCTAAGACGTCATAGCCAGAGTTTTAATATGCATGCGAGTCTTTTTTCAGAGTTATCCTCCTCCCACCACTGCCACTAACATGAATCTATAACCCACAATAGTCTAATTGATCTAAATGATTTGAACTGCACATGATCTCCAGATACTTGCAGTCCGTTGACTCACACGTTGCAGCTACCAAGGCTCAATCCGAGCTTTGAGTCCCACTTTGGCTTCCTCCTGATTCCCCATGCAAGATGCATATGCAGATTGCACATCAGCTCTTGTGAAAATAAAGGCACTTGTGGTGAAGGGTCTGAAAAGTCTCCTGAAGTGGTAGACTCTGCGGCCTAATTAACATGCCATAGGTGTTAATTGGCAGCTGGCAGCAGTCAAAGCAGTAGCAGGTGAGCGCCAGTGCTTGTTGAACCTAGATGCACTGAATAGCACGAGGAGTCACTGGAGGTTTATACGGCAGCGATTTGCAAATCAATGTGCGCGGCTGGAGGTTAATTTGGATGTGGAAGAAGTCTGACATCATGTTTCCAACCTCATTCGGGAGGTTAAAGCACCATTTTCCCATCCTTCTTTTGTTTTGTTTTGTGCGCGGAGAATTTGATTACAGCATTTTAATCCGATCATTTTACTGCAGCGATGCGTGAGAGGTCCTGCAATGTAATTGCATTTGACTGCACAATTTGGGAAATGGTTGTGCAAGGTAGCTTTCGACGCGGGAATAGTTGTGCGACGCTGATTGTAAGCGTAAAAGACACGAGCTATTCTGGAGCAAATCACTTACATAAACTTGATTTTCATCACCTGCTAACATTTTATAGTAATGGCACTTGAGTGAAAGGTGTGAAAAGCACTTACATTCTTCCCAAGCTAATGTACAGTGCAGGGAAGGGAATGCTTAATCATTAATAATGGCAGGCAATAAGAAATGCATGTGCATTATTGTAAATGCCATTTTACTTTAGATGAGCATCTGTTATTAAATCCATTAAAGGCACATTACTGCAGCTGCCTCCTTTGAAAAGCTTCCAAAATCAGCTGAGCTTCTGGCATCAGGCGGATATTTATTTGGTTACACCGAACCAATCAATCAATCAGTCGCGTGATGTCCCGGGATTCCAATATTGATTGTGATATTATTGACTGAATGCGTCAAAATAAAATAAAAAAAAATAAGCATGCATTCAAAACGAAAAGCGCGTGGAGGAAGTGACGTTGGCTGCGGTACTTTCTAACACGTGTCCTGTATTTATGTGCAGCTTTTCAGTTCCCGCTCCTCTCAGCACCCCCCAACCCCCCCCCCGTGGCCCACATTCACGCGCTCTCCCTGCGGACACGGAGCCACATGAACCTGACCAGTCAATTAGGAACAAAAACACCAAAAAAAAAAATGTAGCTGCAACCAAACACACAAACGATCGCGTGCAGGCGCAGCTTTGCGCCAATGAACACGCGCACGCGTGACATAAGGCCTGCACCCGAGATCACTTTTGACTGCTTGACGCTTTATTACAGGGTTTTTATTTTTCGCTTTCCTTTTCGCATTATTTGATGCTATGTTTTTTTTTTAAACGGTGTCTTAATTAGACCGCTATGCCCCAATATTTCTGAACGTCTGACTCGCCCTGTGGGTTTATTCGCGCACCCACACACATCAGAATAAGACGCAGTGAAGAAAGAAATACGAATAAAATGTCTTAATCAGCCTAAACTGGACCTAAACCCCTCCAGACATGTTTTGAGACGTTTAAAAATATTCTGCTCTGTGTAATAATTCGTTGTCTGATGTGATGGTGGGTGGAAAAAGTACTCAGATCTTCTACTTGAGTAAAAAAAGTACAAGATCCTGCATTCATAAATGTAGGCTACTTGAGTAAAAGCAGTAGTTATGCAGAGTGGCCCATTTCAGAATCATATATGTATATTATATTACTGAATTATAATTATTGATGCATTCATGTGCATTGCAGTAAAGGTGGGGCTCATTTTAATTAAGTCTTATAATAATAATAATAATAATGTTAACAACAGCATCATGTGTTTGTTGATTGTATTAAGCTGAATCTGCAAAGAAAGTGGTAACTAAAGGCTTTAAATGAATATAGTGGAGTAAAAGTAAATATTTATAAGTACTCTTAAGTATCAAGTAACAGAAACTAGAAAGTACAAATACCTCAAAGTAGTACTTAAGTACAGTGATTGAATAATTGCACTTAGATACTTACTTTATTTCTTAGTCTATCATTTGTTTTATATTATAATTGATTTTATTTATTTAAATTTTTAACAATTTTTGTGTTCAGCACTTGGACTTGCATTTGATGAATGACTTATAAATGCTTTATAAATAAAGTTTGATTGATTGATTGACTTTGCACAACTGGTGTGAAATGTTTTTTTTTTTCTTCTGCAAAACAGTTCAGTGAAAACTTACATTTAAAAGTAACACGGCGTACTCCTTCTCCACCGTTCTCCAATCTATGAATATGTAGACATTTTTCAATGTTAAAGTTTAGCTGCCGCACACAGGATGTCTCCTCTGAAACGTCCACTCAGCATTTGTGCACTGGATGGTTCAGGTTCCCACATCACAGCTCGTGTCATGTTGCATGCTGGACCACGACTGCCTGTCAAACTGGTTATGATGTCATAAAAATCATCTCACTGTGTACAAACGCAGGCATAACTTTCTCCATTCAGCAGATGGATGTGAAAACAGCCTTCCAGTGTCAAACTCTGCACACACCTCATTCGCCAGATGAATTAACAACAAGCAAAACACACTTTAGAGGGGATGTCGAAGTTAATAATCTAAACTGTTTTTTTATTTACTTGGGAATCATTCATTTATAGCTATGTTTCTTGTCTGATTTCTACCTGATGCTCTCATTTGACTGAGCTTGTTCTTTTTCGTGTCAAATAAATACATAAATAAATGAATAAATGAACCCTCCCTTCCATTTGCCCTCTTTGCAGCAGTGATTCATTTGGTCTTGGTCCATTTTTTAAGTATTATTATTGGGGTGCTGCATGCTTATTATTGATGGATGAGAGAACAGTAGCTGTAGACTGCATTATATGAGGCATCAGGCAAGCTTTTATTGGATTTACTGTTACGTCAAGAGGTTTCGCTTGAGAAAGAGGTCTCAATCTCAATGAGACTGGCTGTTTAAATGAATATTTAATTAAACAAATCATTTCACCCACTCATGGGGACCAACAGGGACGTGGTGCATTCACACTTACAGCTGTAAACCTAATTCAAACTTGGGCAATATTAGAAGTTATTAGTGAGCTGTGTGTGGGCCTCCTTGAAGTGGAGTTATTGTCCGAATTTACGCCAGCAGGCCTAAAGAATGCTATGCACCGCAAGAGTTTGTCAAGACTGTGATAAACCAGACAAGCACATCTTCTCTTACTCAAACAAATGTATAAATACATAATTGTGATTTGTACAGTCCCTTTCCTATAATTTTAATTACTAAACATATTTAAAATGACCCAGATGATGAGATTAGCCCGTGTAAAAAAGAAATTCAAACTTGTATAATATTTTACTGCTTCTTACATCCTGCAGCTCTGTATCGGGTTTGTCCTCGAGCCTTTTGTGAGGCTTTGATCTGATGCAGAAAAAAATTAAAATGTGAGTCGCACATTGGCGGTGAAGGAAAGGGTAACAGCTTCCTTTGCTTTGGGGCAAAACACACTCGTCTCTTTCATCAATTAGCCTGTACCTCCCACCACGACTCAGACCACGACTCAGCCAGCCCAAAACATATTTAGTTCAGTTCATGGGAAAACAAAACATCCATTTTTAAACGGATTTGTCATCAGCTTGACTGTTCGACATTAATATTTTACTTGTGATGGTGAAGCCAAGCAACACAGTTTACT
The DNA here is from genome assembly GCA_036023855.1 of Gadopsis marmoratus. Lineage (NCBI taxonomy): Eukaryota > Metazoa > Chordata > Actinopteri > Centrarchiformes > Percichthyidae > Gadopsis > Gadopsis marmoratus. The sequence goes on along the minus strand of JAVQJF010018741.1, from coordinate 19,081 downwards.
GCGTCAGATATGTTTGCTTGTGAGCCTGAATGAAATAAATCTGTTCAGTCACTCTAGGTGGCGAGTTTCGTCAATTTATTGAATTGTAACATTTTGCCAACCACCCCCCCCCCCCCCTTGTACGGAAAGCATTGTTTCTTTTTGTTCTTTTTTTCCCCCCTCACGGGGCAATATGAATAATTAGAGGCCATGCCAAACACACAATCCAGCTTGAGGGACTCCGGGAAAAGACCTGCTCCGAGCTGTAATGCCAAACTGTAAATTGTAAGCATCTGTGAGCGATCAATAATTAATATACAACGGTCGTGCATGGGCAACGTTAAATTCCCGGGATTGGTGCTTCCCCGGAAAAGCTTATTTTACGACTGTATGGCAATATTATAAGGAGTGAGGAACACTACTCTGTTAACACAGTAAAAGTATGCAAGCATTATTAAATGTCAGTAGAGGAAAGAAAGTTACTGAAACGAGCTGACTTGCGTTGAAAATGGCACAAGAAGTCTTTTTAAGATGGTTTTGTTTAAAGGATACGACGAAAAACGTCACGCGACGATCAGTCAGGATGGATCTGTATGGGTCTATAGGTTTCAAGCAATATTTCTGACCCATATCTTAATTCTTTGTCATCACTTGTGGTGCTAAAATCAAATGTAGACTTAAAATACAAATAAAGATATTTTACAAGGGAATTAACAAAATAAAAGTAAAATAGGCTCCCCCCTTACGTTCAGGAAGAAGTCCAGGAAAAGGCATCACATCTTGGTTATTGGCTCCACTCACTTAAGAGCTGCTAAACTCCTTCTAATCAGGCCAGTTTGCAGAGTTTGAACTGGAAACCATCCAGCCAGCAGGTTTACCTCAGCTGAACTAAAAGAGCTTGTGGGTCCAGAACTGCAGACATGTATATCATGCAATCATGCAATCATCATGAACAACGACTGGTCCAGATATTACTAGTTTATGGTCCTATTACTAGTTTATGGTCCTATACGATGCTGTAAAAGTTTTAGAAATGTATAAAATGTGACTAAAGCTTGATCACTTTTCAAAAGGCTGAAATTCTACATTTAACCTGAAATTATATTCATGTTAAGTAAAAAAAAAAAAAGAAAAAAAAAAGGCGAGTAGTCAAGTTAAGATTTAAGCATTAAGTCTTAATGCATTTTTTTTTTTACTGCATGATGGGTAATTTGGAAAAACACATTGCGCTAGTTTTAAGGGTTTTCGACAAGTCTGTTTTTCTGTGATTTGTCAGACACTTGTTTCTAATTTCTGAAACACATAAAATGGCATCGACAACAATCACTTGGTGGATTTCTTTTCTCTGCCTGCATAAAGTTCACAGAGTTTGCCAAGGGAGGTGAAAGTAACTTGTAAAGTGAGCGCACAGAAAGTCACTGTGGAGATTTTCTGTTTTGCACGCAGTCCGTCAGCACGTGCATGGTGACGTTAGGCTGAAAGCTGTGACAAAGCACATAAAGGGAGAAATCCGTTTCCTCTGTGGGAGCTCACAGACGATATCTGCTGTAGTTTGCAAGAGGAAAACTTTCCCAAGATTTGTATCGGTGAAATGATCCAGCCAGTGCAGTCCACGGTTGACAGAGGCCTTCAGGCTATCATATACGTTCCTGCAGCCAAATGGCATCGTTGCTCAGCTGCTCGACTGAAAAGATAAGGTGCGTTTGGGAAATGTTTGTTTCTGTGTTTAGTCAGATTTAATGGCAACATAAACGTATCTTGAAAACCATAATGAATGGCCATTAGAACTACAAAGGTTTCCAAATGGTGCGCGTTCAAGGGAATATTTTAGTGTCATATCAAAATTACAACTCGAGTAAACCAATTTTCTCCACACAGGAATAAACACAGACTCAAGTGAACCGCATAGATCAAGCTCAGGGAATATCGCAAAGTGTTTTCCAAACTGCAGCAGACTTCTTGAGCAATTAAGAACGTTTGGCTTTGAATGGTGAAGGAAATAGCTTTCCTTGCTGTTAAATGTCACCAGAAACGCGCCTGGGGCATAAAGTGACCACTTTGTTTTTGTTTAGTGCGCTTAAATCCCTCTCAGTTACAACCATTGTGATAGCACAGGAGCGCAAAGGTCAAAGCAAAGTCTCTGCAGAAAGTTCCCTTTTTTACTTTCAATAAAACAAATCGAATTAGCCACCACCGGCTTACCTTTCTTGCAAATTGCTTTTCAAATCTTTACAAAACTGTTATCTATAACAGTTAACTGTTATATCTATATACATTTACATTATTTAGATATATATAATATATTATATATATGCGCCTCTGATATTGCTTTTCCCAACTATTAATGAGTTTATGACATTAAAGTGTCCTTTATTTGGTTTGCACAATAACACCAAATCATTTGATCTTCGACCCAAAAGTCAGATGTTCTCTTTTCTTTCCCTCTTTGCCCCAAATGTATGAAACTATTATGATTATAACAACACGCATACCATTTAAGGCAACAATGCAATAAGTTGAGGAGCTTTCATGGCAAGTTACCAGATTGCACAAGAAAAGAAAGACATTTAGAAAGTGAACCCAGTGGATTGGGATGAGACGGCACCACATGCATAAATACTGACAGTATTTCTGGGGGATTTTAGTGTTTCAGACGATTTCTGTTAGGAAAGGACAACACCTCCATGTATTTATTAATTTGCAGCAATACTGCATCAGTTCGTTGTAGCAGATTTTGATGACCTCCTGGCTGTGAACATGATTGTCAGGTTTTATGTTTCTGGGCCTATTCACACTCCTCTTCTGCGGCGGTTTTAAGTTGTAAAAAAACAGAGTAGCGTCTGCAGGAATTCCCTCAGGTCAGAGAGAAAGCTGTGTTTTGAGGACCTGCTTAGCAGCCTTTGCCTCACTGGCCTTTGACCCCAGCCAGCCCTCTTTAGCGAAGGAGCATAATCCACCTAACATGGATTTAAACAAACAGTGTAATCCATAACACTCAGCCGCTGCACACCGTCTCATTCAGGTTATGAGCCCTGCTGCCGTTATGGCTGCGTTGCTTTGAGTGGGTGATTTGTCTCACGGACTTTATTGTGCATTGGCAGCAGGGGTTGAGTTCTCGCTGTCATTTCATGTGGAATTCCCCGCAGCAGCGCCGCATTTCGGCGGGAGGGAGCTAGCTGCATCTGTGTAGGTGTGCTCCTTGGGATTCCACCGCGAGACACACGCCTGCATCGCAACGTCAGCGTGAAAATGTGACCGTGGAACGTGGTCGTGGCTGTTTCCCCCGGCGCCCGGCCAGACTGGCTATGCGCCTCAGTACAGCTGTGTTTGCGGCCCTTGAACCTCTGCCCCTCGCCTGCCTCCCCCGCCGCTTCAGGCCTCACTGCTCTCCCCCCATCTAACTTAAGAAGTTCATCAATATTTTGGTTGACCTTTGACTTGACCCGCACAATTAAACAATGGGATTTTGGGTACACTAAATGGCCTGGCTTTGCTACAGAGGGCAGACTAATGAGAGGATGTCGTCTTTAGTTTATAGCGCAGTCCAGAAAGCAGTGGGGCGGAAAGACAACCCGACGTTCCGTTAAGCTGCCTCACGCAAACTTTCAAAGCGGGGCCACTTGGAATCAGACTGGGCTTTCCAGCGTCATTTACCTCCGCTCATGTGACCACGCCCATCCACCGTCCTCCCCTCCTCCAAGTTTATCTTGCTCAAAGAAACAAACATTTTGTGGGTTTACATGAACAGATGTAGAACAGTGCTGACGGTATTGTGCATGTGTGTGTGTGTGTGTGTGTGAGACAAAGGCTGTTTTTTGTATGTTTAGCTGTGTTATTGATGTACTTTTCCCTCGGTATTGATGTACTTTTCCCTCGGTCTTTCCAGTGTTGCTTTTCCAGTCTCCCAGCTGGAGTAACAACTGACTGCTGAGACACTTTTTTTTATTAGAAAGTTTGATGGTCAAACAGGTATAAAAACACTTAGTAACTAAGTACATTTACTTCCATTTTATGCCACTATATACATATATCAGGGGCAAATATTGCACTTTTTACTCCACTAAAATTATTCGACAGCTACAGTTACTAGTAAGCTTTGCAGATTCAGATTTTACATATAAAACCTATGATAAGTTATAAAATACAATGTATTGTTGTAGATTAAGGTTCCCAGCCTTTTGGGCTTGTAGATCATTGAAGTGAAGCAGTGTCTACTTTGTCAACGCCCCAAAGTTAGGAGCCACTGGATTAAACCACACAACGGTATATAAAGTAGTTAAAATCAGCTTCAACTCCACATCAAAATACTGCTGATAATTATCCAATAATATAATATATTGGCCTAATATTATAACACTCACAGGGGCCATTCTGCATAATGAGTACTTTTGCTTTAGGCACTTTAAATATAGGTGAGGTTATGTCATTAAATCTTATTCCTAAAATTTTGAAGCAAGGTTACAGTCTACAACTAAATATAACAATGAAAAAATCCCCGCCCGCAAAATACAATAAAAAAAACCCTGTAACACAAGATAGGTGTTTTCTAGTTTTTTTAAACTCAGAATATTTAAACTCAGGTTTACGGTGAGCACAGACAACCGGTAAATACTTCTTTACCAAAATTGTATTCCTGGGAGTGTGGAGGAGACTTTGAAACACCGTTTAGACCTTCTTGTTAAATCAAATTTACAGAGCATGTACACAAACTGTTAACTGAATAAATAAATTATGAAAAATCCAATTTTATTATAACTGTCTTTATATTTTTTGTGGGGGGGTTGGTGGATTGGGGGATTAGGACACATGATTTCAGGATTCAGATTATGACACGGATGACGTTTATTCATAAGCTGTTTTAGTTCGTGTGTGTGGGCCTGTATTTATTAATCTATGCCTTAATGACATGTTTTGTTTTTTTTAACCAAAAATATGTCTTTGAGGAATGTTAAAAAAAAAATTAAAAAAACCCAAGCGATGAAACTACAATACTGATGGTTTTCACGACTGAAGCTGAGCAGGCGCTGCTCTGCACCTAAATGATTTATTAGTGCATCAGCTGTATGTTTATATAGTGTAATGGCACTGCATCCATCACTACCATAATATTGTCACAATGGAAACGTGTGTTGTTACTGTTATATATCTGAACACCAGTAATGCTATTACTGGAGCACCTCCCCCCCCCCTCTCCCTCCCTCTATAAAAACACACACATGCGCGCACACACACACAGGCTCCATCTCCATTCATTGGTTCAGTCTTTCGAGGAACCTCCTCGCAGAGCGACAGATATCTTTCGCTCTAATAATCTCTCACAAACGCAGCGTACCCGAGTGCTCTACGCACGACATGGCTCGCACAGGACTCCCTGTACGACCACACAGACGAATACACATCCCACACACACACACACACACACACACACACACACACAAACAGAACCTCAGCCTCCGTTGTAATATTCCTCCTCCACGGCGCTCAGACACGTTTCCACATCACCATCTTGGCAGCTTAACGTCACCTCCGCCGGCCGTCTTTCATGATATCCCGCAAAATAGATGCATTTGCTCATCTTGCTAATGCGCTCAAAGGGGCTTTCCTTTGCTCACCTCTTGAAAGCCCCGAAATATAACCTGATGTGTTGGATGAGGGGATGGACAGCATGAGCAGTAGCGGTGACAAAGGACTGAGATGAATGGAAGTGGGACTTGCCGTCTCTAAAGCCAGAGGGAGGAGGGCCGTGTCGTGAACAGGACTGTGTGTGTGTGTGTGTGTGTGTGTGTGTGTGTTTGAGATGGAAATAGACAAGGAGACACATTATGGGATTAGGGATGTGATTTTGGGTTAAGACTTTGGACTCTTACTTATATAGCGCTTTTCAACAGTTGAAACGGTTCCCAAAGCGCTGTAACAGTAATCTAAGCTTTTAACAGTAGTCTAATTCACCCACTCACACACAGATGGGGACACAGTTGCCATGCTGGCCTCCACCGGGGGCAACTTAGGGTTCAGTGTCTTGCCCAGGGACACTTCGACACGTAGCCATGAGGCGCTGGGATCGTACCACCAACCCTAGGGTGAAAGGACGACCGCACCACCCTCTGAGCCACAGCCGCCCAGCTTTCTTGTGAGTGCGAGGAGAGAGGGGGGAGAGCGATGAACCCTGGAGGAGTTTCACACCCGGGCAACAACGCTCAGAGGGGAGCGGCGGATGTCCAACAACGTAGCCAACAGATTCCTGAAGACATGAGCAGCAGGGACTTGAAATGTCCTGTAGAGAATGTGTCTGGAATATAAGGGAATGATCGCTGGCACTTTGCCCAAGCAGCGAGTTCATTACCACTGAATCACTTACAGCAGACTGACACCCAGACTCTGCGGAGACCCATCCCCTTCCACTATGTGATGCAGGCGGCTTACAGTCCTGTGACCTCTGGAGCAGGAAAGGAAAACACCTAAAAATGCTGTTAGGTTGTTCTTGCTTTATCCACCCTGGGGAACACTTTCCATTTCCACTGGGTCGCACTATTTTTGTAAGTCAGTGTTATTGATCTGCACATTTTGTAAAAAGAGAGGTTTGACAGTATGGGGAAAAACACTCGTACTTCTCTAACATCCTCCTAATATTGCAGCTGTCGGATAGGCTAGGTCAGTTTTAGGGGGAATTTACACATGTTTTCTTCTCACCCGCAGTCACATAAATTCATTGATGCCCTGTTCTGAGTATCTTCATGCCTTCTAAAAGAACAATATAACAAAAGTTGAGATTAGCTTAGTTTCTGGATATCTATGAGATCAAGAGGAAATTCTTATTAAGTACAAAAAAAAGATCAATAACAGGGATCAATAACTTCCTGGATGGCTGGCAACTGCTCAGAGCCAAAACAAATGTCCGGCTGATGACCCTTTCTAAAATGGCAAATTCTCATTTTTGCAATTCTTGTTTTTGTATGAATGAAACACACAAGCTGGTCATTAGTGATCTTTAGAGGTGCTGGTAAGGCAGAGCCAGGCTAGCGGTTTCTCCCCGTTTCCAGTTTTTACGCTAAGCTAAGTTAGCCGACTGCTGGCGGTAGCATTAGATTTTACCGTACACACATGAGGGTGGCATCAGTCTCCTCATCTAACCCTCAGCAAAGAAAGCAGAAGGAGGATATTTGCCCAAAATGCAAAACTATACCTTTAAGGTGTTAATGGTGTGGATGGACCCAAAGAATGTGCAAAATTCACTTTACAGCAGCTGAACGGCAGCAGGATCCACCTCAAAATAATCTCTCATAAATGAAAACATGTGCAGCAGGCCCTTTGGAGGGACAAAATGATTGAGAGCCGCAATTGAAAGAGGAAGTAAAGAAGGTCAAACAGTAATCTTTATTTTCTTAAGCATCCCTACCTCTGTTATTAGCCAGTGGTAGTTTCTTAACCTTTCTGGTCTTGAATCAAGGGCCTGCTTGGTTGAGTCCCCCCCCCCCCAAATGGAATTAGACTAAAATTACACCATGAGGTCATGGCTCCCTGGCAATGAACTCAACAACTGAAAGAGAAAAAAAATGGGGGGTTAGCAAAAAAGATTTCAACCCTTTGAAGAGCATGGCTTGGTATAGAAATAATCATAAAATTTTGAGAGAAAAAAAAAAGAAAAGTCAATTATATTTAGTGAAGCATGTTAAAGCCAGAAACCTCAAAGTGGGAGGACTTTAGCAGGGTTTTTATGGAAGTGGCCAGTTTCGGCATTCTTGTGATATTCCCAAGGAACTAAAGATAGCAGAGCTGTAAAGTACACATGAATGCTGGTGTGTAACAAAGACATACATACATTTATACATAGTGTCTTAAAGTTTGTTCAGATAGCTAAAATATCAGATCTGTTACATTTCTTGCAAAATGGTTGTGGTAATCATCACTGTTCTCAAATTGTTGCAAGAAAGTCACAACAACAATCCAAACTTTGCACTTAGCTAATTTTGATAGCGACGTATGATGTTGTATTTTCATCGTGCTGCATCTGTTTTGTTTTTCTTTAAACATCCTTATATATATATTGGTTAGTTTGTAATTCACCCCATACAGTAGAAGAAATACACACGTTTTGTGAGGTTTGATTGTGACTCATCAGGTGTGTGACATGGCAGAGGTGACCTCGTGCTGGGTGGTAAATGTGGAAGGAGGTTTGTTTGAATGCAGAATTAACAACATGGCAACGCACCTACAACAGCGAAAACAAATACTACTACTTTCAATACAAGTTCCATATATATAACAATGTATATATAGTGGTTAACAAAATGAGTGAAAACAAGAGAATGGATATGGAAACATTGACGGAACGAGACAATAAAACACAAGCGAAAGTGACACAATAACATAATCAAAAAATGAAGTAGATGGGAAAATGGAAATACATACAGTTCTGGAGAAAATGGCCAAGCTCTACAAGCGACCTTTGAAATGAGACTTGAATATCAACAGAACATGATGAGCTGTTTCAGAGTCCAGGGCCCACAAGCGCAAAAGCTCAGTCTCCTTTAAATTTCAGTTCAGTTGGTGAGACAGTTAGGAGACCTTAGTCAGGTGACCACAGACGAAATGCACTGTGGGGCTTTGCTGAGTAATGGTAATTAAAATCATTTAAAAAATAAAAAATAAAAAGATTTTAATTCGAAGAAGGAGACGGTGTAATGAGACTGAGTAATGCAAGCAGGCTGTTTTGGTGTTTGTTAGATGTCTTTCGTTCATTAGGAGCAATGCTCTCCAGTACACACAGACACACACACAACCTCCGACAGGGATGAGCCCCAGAAAAAGCAATTACAACATGTCCTTTCAACACAATGACACTCACACTGTAATGGACCTGTAACTGGCATGAGCTTGACTGGAAATGACAAAACGGCACTTGTTTAATTCAAGCTATTTAGAGTTTTCCCAGCTATTACAGCTGAAGTAGATATGTTTTATTTAGTTTGTGTTTACCCTCTGTGTGTGTGTGTGTGTGTGTGTGTGTGTGTGTGCGTTGGACAGCAGTGTTCCTGTTAAACTGAAGTTGCATCAAGCAGTGCAGCACAGCGAGGGGCATCGTACAAATGTAACCATAACGATAGTAAAGAGGTAGGACGTTATCATCTGCAAAATGAATGGTGTTTCTCGGTACTCGGTTACAAATTCTGCTTTGACGCACGGCTCCCTCTCGGGCTGCAAATGGCTGTATCACATCGAGCTGTTAACAAACGTTGGGCACGCTTCCCCTTTAATGTGATGCAAATGCGATACCAGATTTCTTACACTGCGCTTACAGTACCGCCTGCGCTGACACCATAACCCCCACGAAAGCAGGGTCATACATTACAGCTAATATATCCTCATCCTCGATACACTCTGGTATGTCTCTCCTTTCCACCACAGTCTGATGATGACACACGCAGTCTGAATAAGGAAGGTCAGAGAGAGTATGTGAAACATGATGTACGGGGGAAAACATATCACGTGAGGTACTGGCAGTGCTCCAGGATTATCTAAACATTAAATCACCTGCATGGATGTATGCAATAGATGATATATGAGAGACAATCATTCTGATCAAAGTGTTAGACGTGTGGGTGGTCGATCTGTAGGCCGCACCTCGGTCAGACTCACATCCAGCATTACTTCCTCTGGACAGACATGGGGACAGAGCACGCTGCATGCACGCAAGCAATCACGCACATGCTGCCGAATACTCACAACACGATGCAGGTCGCTTGTTCACTCGCGGGACACGTCATGAGCTTGCAGATTCTCCCCGGCGAATGTGAATCCGTCTGGAGACACCACTGGCCTCGTTCTGCTCTTTGTCTAATCCTGCACGTACAACGTTAATGACCTCAGCTGTAAAAACAAAGAGTGTACACATCTCCTCCTCCGCGCCCTGTCCTACGGCAGGCCCCCGGAGGCCGGTGTTGGCGAGGGGAAGATCGCAGGAGTCGGATTTTGGAGGGGGGGGGTCCAGATGCTTGGTTCCAAGGAAGCTAAATAACTTCAAGGTTCACTTGGTTAAGCGCCGTAAGACATATTTCAACACTTCCTTTGCTCTCTCCCTCTCACTCCTGGTGGGCGTGCCTCCACTGTATGTTTGTCCAAGGCAGTGTGAGAGAGGGAAGGTTTGTGTTATTCTTCAGCGCATATCAATCCCTCTACATGTGCGGTGCCTTGCTGAAAGAAAGAATATCAGGAATCAAGTGCATTGTAACACCATTTTAGAGCGAGGAGAAGAAAAGCAAACAAGTAGCAAAGGGGCGAGTAGAAATGTTATTGTGAGTAGGTGTGAGTAAAGCGGTTAAACGCCTCCACTGCTCTCCCTTTCCGTCTCCTTCTGGCCCTCGGGCTCCATAAAACGGCAGCGGGATAGCCGGCCGTCCCTGCGGAGCATCACTAGGATAAACACACACTCATGAATGGTCTGCATTGAGCCAGGTCTGGCAGGGGATGCAGGGGAATACAGGGGTCACCAGTGGACCCCTCCTATCGGGGAAGGGGTCACCACACTGACTGCCCTCATAGCAGCCAAACACAAGGAGGATACATTCTTTGGTAAACCCCTTCTCCACTCCTCCACTACCATCAGCCCGTGCTCCCTCCGTCCCGCCCTTCTACACTGCTAAAGAGTGAATTGATCGTCCCGTGAATTCCCCTGCTCTGCTACTGAGAGACTGATTATTTGTTTAGACTGGGAAAGTCATTAAGTATTAACGAGGGAGCATCAATCTGTCAGGCTGTTTGTCGGCCTGAGCTGCTCTGAACTGGAAATCAGGCGATAAACAGTGGAACGTTCTTTTATAGGTATATCCTGAGCTAAGGAAAGTGCACAATAATAAACTTCCTTCTACACAACGAGAAGTTAATTAAGTCCTTGATGGTCTGTCTGAAGGCCAAGATGCAAGAGCAAACTTAAACTCCTAGTCAGATGCTCAGAAGGTACCTTGTGAGGCAGCTGGTTACGCGAGAATCCACGTTGCCAGGCTTCAAGTTTAGCATTTGTGGCCGAACCACAGTGGTTCAGACCAATCAGCGTACTATGAGGAACTGCTGGCTGCTATGGGCGTGGTTTAGGTGTGATGACAGCAAGAAGCGACTGTTTGAAAGCAACAATGGCGGCTCTTAAAGAGGTTTGCGTAGATGCTGCTATAGCATCGGTTATATCAGAACTGTAGAGACTTTCTTCACTGAAAGAACTAACCTCACACGTGTGATCTCGAGAATCATGCTGCCTCGCAGCGTAAGCTTGTTGTTGCGTTTGCTCCTCGGCGCTCTCCTACTACGTCATGCGGCTCATTGTAATAGTAATACACGGCCGCCACAAAACTGAGGCTAAGCTAAGCTAACTGCCTACTGGCTCCAGCCACATATTTACCATACAGACATGAGAGTGGTGTCGACCGTCTGATGAGTGACAACTGGCCAAGATTAGCTTCAAACTATCAGTTCAAGAGCAGCTGGATTACTGTAATGCACGGCAGATTGATTCGCAGTCTGTTGGAAAGGAGATAGATTTGCAGATAGATCTATTTCACAGCGTCTTGATTTCTTCTGTACGTTACATTTAACTATACCCGTCATTACATGTTTGAGAGGTTTACTGGGGCATTTCCTTGCTCTGCACTCTTACACTGCATGAAGAACACACAGGAAGTGCATCAAAGAATGTGCTCGATTCTACAACTTCAAGTGGACAGCTGATACAACTGTCGCAAAAGCAGTAGGAGGGTTGGAGCAGTATGAGGCGCGTGGGGGAGGAAAGGTTCCACAGCTAACAAAACGGCCAGCATTCAGATGCACAGATTTATGCGTTCGCTCTGTGACATCCTAGCGCCATCCAACCAGCACTGCATTTCACCCCCATTGTGCATCAGCACACGGTAACCCCATCCCCTCTGGTGACGGGCAGAGAAATGGAAGCGCGCCGATACGTGAAGCGTATGTGCTCGCGCTGGACTGACACCACGGCTCTGGACCCCCTACCGCCCTCGTTCCACCTGAGCGCAGAGTGACGGGAGAGGATGGAGAGATCAAGAAGAGGAGAGCGGCGCGGCCAGTGAATCAATTAAGCTACTGTGAGAGCACCGAGCCGCACAGGCAGGCAGACAAGTCACAGCTGCCTGCATCCCAGCCTTTCAGTCAACATCATCTTGGATTATGGGCTTGTCGTGTGAGTTTTAGTCGAACATCTCATTCAGGAATAAACAAGACTCCCTTCCGCTAGCAGCGTCTCTCATTAATGAACGCATACTGGGTTCCATCTGATGAGTTCTCTATGTTCATCTGGCACCTAATGTCTCAGGATCTCGCCCTGTAATTCAGTGTGTGTTGAAAGTTTCCAAATGTATTATTCTATCATGTTTGAGTTGGCTGCTCGCCCTGCACATGAATCAGTAAAGAATAAACAGCCACTGAAGACCATCCAGGGCATCGTTTGAGAATCTTCCACGGCTAAAGAAACAAATACAGACTTTAAACAAATTTAGATGCTGTTATCTTAGGCTTCACGTACAGCAGGCCACAATTAGAGAAGCGCCGCATATTTCAACATAAGCCGCCCAAGATATTGTTAGAGGAAGATGTGAGCATGTCACAATGTTTTAGATGCCATATACGGTTAGGGTTCAGAATGTTGTCATTCATTTGGATATTTTTGTTTGGTTGCTTAATTGAAAAAAAAAAAAAACCCCCAAGGAAAATACAGAAGAGAGCTACAGGAGACGCCCGACCCAACGCTGAATATTAAAGGCCGGAGCTGACCTCTTCTCATTATCCTTCATTTTACTTTGGTTAGTCTCTTTAAAAAGAAGATTCCAGAATAGACCAATTTAAGAGAATAGGTGAGGGCCAGAGTCAGGTTTTTAGAAATACTGGGGTCACAAATCCAAATTCTCTCAGTGTCAACCCACCCCCTAAAGACGTTCCTGACTAGCTATTAAAATGTTTTGTTTTAATTTGAAAAGTCAATTTATCTCCATAAGTGCTGTTTCGAAACCTCTTCTACTCGGCCACGACTGCAATTCCGGGAGGAGAAATGCCAACAAAAAAAACACGAGACAAACCATTTCACACGTGAAAATGTAATATTTTGCTACATGTGGTTTTCAGGTATTTCACATGCGATAGATTTACATGTGACGTGAAGTTCAGATGCTGTGTCACATTTGAAAAACACTGAATTCGCATAATAGCCACATGATTTTTCACAAATATTCCACATGAATTAGACACACGTAAAAATATATTGAATTCCATTCAATTTTAATTAGGTGTAATATGCATTTACTACAAGAGAACAGAAAGTGTTTAAATGATCAGAATCATCACTCAAACTTTTCTCGTAGTTGTTAAAACTAACCGTAAATCTTTCATAGAATTGATTATTTACCTGTAGTGGCAACACAGTAAATATGAAATTAAATAAGACAACTGGTAGTTGGCGGCTGGTCAGAGTAACAGCACTGACTCCTGGTAACACAGATATTTTGCTGTTTGGAGAACTCCGCTTGCATAATGATCACACTGAATTACCACTATTGGATGGTGGTAATTAGTCTTGGTGTTCACATTTAAGAGTGTGTGTGCACTGAGGGTATGTGGGTGTGTAAAAGCCACTTTTCCAGCTTTGCCGCGTACGAGAGGGCAAAATGGAAGCATAAGTGAGGCACTCCAAGCATTTGGAAATAAAAAATGTGACCACCCCCCTAGCCAGAATGATTGTGGATTCGACTGGGATGCATGAAGCGAGTTCAGATTATGGAACTTCAGTAAACACACAAGATGGACCTCTTTACTACTCTGTGAACTGCTGCAATTTGCGTGGATTGAGTGCAGCCTTTTTGCTCCTGATGAGGTATATTTAGCTTGCGTTAGTAGTAGAATTACATTCATTTACGTACATTTGGCGGTAAAGTCAGCCTGTGCTAACAGTGGAGTTTGCCTACATTTCAGCAGGCCTGCTGCGCCCTGCTGTGTCCTCACTATGTATCCAGTTACCTGCCAGTGGAGCCACTTCACAAATCCAACAGAAGTCCGCTCAGAATTGACCACCCTGAAGCACAGGGTCTGCCGGACACCCCCTTCTGTGAAGTTATACTTTGATAGAGGCCCCTGAAAACGGGGAACAGGAAGCGCCTACTGCCTTGGGAGGAAGTATCAAATAGATCAGCATCTATTTTTTTCCCCTCCACTTTGGTGAGATATCTTGAGACGTTTTCTACAGTGAGTTTTAACACTGGCACTCCGGACAAAAGGAGGCTTTCAGCGGGACCTCGCAAAGCTGTACAGTGTTTTTACAGTTTCTTTCCTCCCTTTGAGAGAGTCAACATTGTTGTTGCACACTAGGTGTTTGTTTTCTTTTGTTATTTTATCAAACCTGTGGAGGATAAAGAAGGGAATGGAGGAGGGTTTGGGGGGAGGATTTCCTCAAAGGTGAGACATAAGATTAACTGCAGGCCACTGTGAGCTGTACATGCACACATACAGTAGATGTTAGGGAATGAGCACTCAAATAGCCACATAAACTGTACTTCCTCTCACGCTTTGTTACCCCAGCAATCTGTGCTTTTTCCAAGCATTACCGAGTTATGACTCAGAGGGCAGTTGACAATTCAAGAACGTGTCTTTTTTAAGGGATTTTCCTCACCCCAACAATGTCATACATAGCCATGCAGCGTGTGATCAGGAAATCAAAGCTCAGATCCTTAATATGTTGCAGAGGGTCATGGGCTTTGTCTTTCATGTGGCTCACATTTTGGCAAAGGCTATACCCAAGAGTCGGGAGGGGGGGGGGGGTGCTTGTGAGTGCATCCTAAAATCTCTGGATCTAATTGTGGGTCGATCTGCTGCTGTGTGAGGAGAGCACGTATGTCAAACATCGAGACAGATTCGGGCAAACTCCCAAAAGCCAAAGAAAGAGGTGGGGCGGCTCGATCCGACCACTTAAATGCTCCGCTCCGGCGGCTCCCCGCTCCTTTCGGGGATCCGAGTCATCTGCCATAGACACTCTGTGGTTGAGTCAATGAGGCGGAGAGCTGGAGAAAGAGGAGGATGGAGGGAAAGAAATATACAAACAGAAGGGAATGTTCGGGGGAGGAGAGGGGAAGGATATTTAGGGAAGGAAAAATGAGGAGTGAATTGGCCTACATGGGTGGCTTCCAGTGTTGACGTTTTTCCTTTTCACCCTTTTGAGTGACAAGGCCGTTGTCACTGAGAAATCGATGACATAACGCAGAGGATGCAGACTGAAATTTCAAACTTGGAAGTTGTCTGAGGGAGCCAGAGTTTGAGCTACCACCCACCTCACCCCTCCACCCATCCACACACACACAGACATGCTCTATACATGGATATACAGAGGCAATGGCTTTTCATCTGTCTACTTTACTGGTTTCCAATATATCCCACTATATGTACTGTGAGTGTAATGCTCAGTGTTTGCTGTATAGATGGCTGGCAGTCTGTGTTTAGAAGCGGGTCCAGCCCAGGAGGAAATGTTTGGGCTCTGCAATGTGTCAGCAGCAGCCGTTGGTGTGGATTACCTGTGGGCGTCACGATGATAAACGGGCTGCTGGAGCTCGATGAAGTGTTTATGACCGAAAGGCGTTGTTGCATGTAACTAATCAAGCCCGAAGCTGGTAGTCACAAGCAGTGCTTCTTTGGCAGACCCCTCTGAACGGTAATGCGATGATTCTTAATGATGTGTAGGACGCAAACAGTCAGCGGATGTTGCAGCGACGTCACACAGCTGCTGGACTCAGAAGTCTTTGGAGTGACCAGGATTTGGGGCTTTCCAACTGGCTCAGATGCCGTGGCTGTGTGCAGCCGGGTTTTTCTCTATTTATTGTTGTAACCTAAGTAGGAGATGTCTAGGTAACCTCTGTACTTTGTTTCAAGTGGACAGAGTAATAAATTCTGCTGCAACAAATGGCTTGTTTCAAGACGCCTGTTATTTTATCATCACATTCTGCACAAGCGTGATGGATAAGCTACGGGCCCCCGGTTGTTTGCATGAGCGGATAGCATGCCAAAGCAAACACGTGCCGGGCTCAAAAAAGTGAAAAACGCAGCAACATAATTCTGCAGCAGATCCCCGGATCTGCGGGTTCACACTGAGGTGAGACAGGCAAGATGTAGAACAAATAAAAACACCCCCGAACGTCTTCAGCTAAATAAATTATGTGCAAGGACGCGTAAGCTTGCACTTCACGAAGTGGTGAAAGCTCAGAGTTTCTCCCTGGCTCGTCTGGACTGAGGTGGCCTGGAGCCAGTGTCTTTAATTCCTCTGTCAAACAGCACTTCGCACATCCCTACAGCTGTTACTGTAACTGTAGGTCTCATCACTGCTGAACGCTTGGCCACTGGACTTTCATCACCGTGCTGCCTCTGTAGGGGGTGGATCAAAAGTGCTAAAAAAAAAAAAAAATTTGATGCAAGCTTTGTTCTCCTTTTAGTTAGCAAGCTCTGATGAGAGGACGGACGGAAAGAAAGGATGAAAGCAAGAAAGATGTAATGGGTCAGAAAAAAGAAAGAGCAAAACGATGGCGTTACAAAAGGGGGAAAGCAGAATTCATCCCAAAGCCACTCTTGTGTAGCAGGTCCTTGCAGTTCTGAGCAGCCTCTAATTAGGGTAGTATTCAGGGGTGGCATTAGTTCCCAAACTTTTTAATGGGGTGGAAAGCGGAGCTCCTTTTAGAGAGCGGGGATAAGTGTAGCGACTGTTCCATACACTGAATAGCAGATGGAGAGATTCTGCACCTCCCTGGGAGGCATTCACTCTTTTTTACTCCTTATTTAAAAAGATTTCATTCCTTGTACTTACCCCCTTTTCCAAATTGCTCTCTTTTTTTCTCATTTCTCTCCTCTGTGTTCCATACATTTTTACACACATCGGTTTTGCTTCTATTTTAAATAAACTGATCCAACTGTTGAAATCCACTCTTTTGGCCAATCAATGTGCAGCGTTGTTGTAATAAATAATTAAAATTAATTAATTAACAGATGCATATGACTTAAAACTCATTTAAATTTTTTTCTTTAATGGGCATCCAACATGAATGGATAATATACATTCCTGAGCAGTAGAACTTTAATAATAAAAGTAATAAAGTCACGTCAAAATAACATATTCAAAACTTGTGTAAGATGCACAGAAAGACATTTGTAAATTTGCTTTAATTCAGGATATTTTAATGCATCTTTCCTTTAAGATATATTTCATTACCAATTTAATCCCTGGTGTTTTTATTGGTTTTTGAATCTTAAAAAAGTTTTAAAATTAAATTAAATATGTTCTTCTCTCTTTTTGAATGACGTTATAAAAAGTTTTACATTAGTTTGCATGATTTGTGCTGTAAAGATTATTATGACACTAAGAGTAATTGTTATTATTTTCATTTATTATTATTATTATTATATAGAACAATAAAAAGAGACATAAATAGCTTGGTCCACTTCACTTATGACTTATGGTTACACTTCATGCACCTGTAAATAATTTTTTAGTTGCATAATGAGGCCAGAAATATAACATTTTACTATTACACTGTTTCATAAACTGTTAAAAATAAGCTTCAATGATCGTACAGCTCAACTTGCATTTATTACTTATTAGTGAAGGGTTATGTATATTTTTATATCATTTTATTTACCTTGGAATATTTCTCACTGATGGAAAAACAAATCCTACATTTTACTAACTCAATTGTAGCGCTCATCATGCTATTTACACAAAAAATAGTAGCTAATCAAAACAACAGACTGATGAATATTAATATAACTTACAGCCACACACAAAAAAGAAATTAGAGTGTATAACATTTGTGCACTAATGGTCTGTTTTATTCCGTAGCTAAACACACCTTTAAGCCAGGAAACATTTCTATGCTTTCCATAGATGTGTTTCATGCACTTAAATATGACCATCAAATTTATTTCCAGCAGTTGTTGCCAGCTGTCTGTCTTTGCAACACACTCCTGCTTCTTTGTCAAGCGATGACAAACGCTGATGAAGTCGGCGTGAAACTTATTTCTTCATATAGGTGTCCAGAGTTGGCCCGAATGACCTGTTCACTGGCCCTATACGTTTATAGCTAAAGCAGCCAAAGTCGTCACGACTCCCTTTGAAATATAGATTATTCTCAAAGCCCTGAATGCCCCAACACATTTACCCAAAGCCCAGGGTTTTTTATGGGCCGAGTGTTGCGCTTTATCCCCTCTCCTCATGACCTGTGACCCGGCTTGATGAACTAAGCTGCAGTCGAGCTCAGGGAGGCTGATGCCCACATGAGCCATGGTATAACTGCAGGACTAATATTCTGCTGTTTGTTAATACTGCCCATGACGTCTAACATGAGGTTTAGAAATTGCACCCTTTGTGTTCTTGGTGACATTTTAAGAAACTCCTAATGACTTTCTTAATGCTTTATTTGAAACACTACATTGTTTGATCCGTCTGTTTCATTATTTATACACTGTATTATCAGAGTGCTTTGTAAATGTGAGTGATACAGAATAATAATAATAATAACAATAATAATAATGATGATCATTACTGAGTATAGTTTTTTTCTCTGAACGAAAATCTGTCAAGTTCAATGATCGTTTACCCAAAAATGTCAAACGGATTTGCTCTCGCTATCACACGGGTCAAAGGCGCCAGAACCCAGAAATATGTTTTAGACCCACAACCCAGATTTTTCACTACACCGCCTTAATCAGCCCGCTTCTTATATTTATATATTACATCACATCCAGCGTGTCGCGAGACAACATGGGCCCGACGCACATGAAAGAGAGAGTTCGACTATTTAGGAACAGTCCCATTGTTCCTGAAACGTGATTTCAGTGTGGCGCGTGAGTGCTGAAGGCGGTGATTCCAAATGAAAAGTTAGTAAATTATTCAGAGCCCAGACGCGTCCGGGCCACATTCAGCCTAACATGCTGTGGCCCCAACTATTAGGCACCAATAGTTAACAAAAGAAGCTGTTAAGCAGAGACAAACAGGGTAGAAAAACCTAAATTATAGGCTGAGTGTTTCTCACAGGAAATGCACTTTACCCCTTTATATATATATATATATATATATATA
>JAVQJF010018740.1:0-36167 GCA_036023855.1 Gadopsis marmoratus | reverse complement strand
CATTGCACGACTGGACATTTTTGATTGATTCTCATGAACTTCTGCAGTTACTGTAATGAAAGTCAACCACACATCCCATGACTGTCTATCATAATGTGTATTTTAGTGCATGTAGACGTTAATCCTTTTTTTTTTTAATCAGGAAACAACTCATTTGTAATTATTTCTAAATGTTGTCATCTAGTAGACAAAAGTTAGCTATGATGTTTAACATGTTCACCATGTTAGTTTAGCATGTTAGCACGCTAACATGACTAACATTTGCTAATACTGCCAAACACAAAGTACAGCTGATGAAAGTATTGAGCTTAATGATGGTGCTAGACGAACGTGAAGGGATAACCAAATTTCATGACAATCATCCATCCGACAGTTACAGAGACATGTCACTCGAAACCATAAAAGTCAGAGAATCACCAAAGTCAGTTAACTTCATATTCTGGGAACCATGAATGTCTGTACTAATTTATGTGCCTATCCATCTAGCAAATGTTGAGATTTCTCAGGACAAGTAAAAACTTTGACCTGTTGGTTGCGCTACAGGAATAGTCATGGCATCACCAAAGTCCACAAGATTCATCCTCTGTGCACCATGGATATGTACCAAATGTCATAATAATTCACCAATAATTGAAAGAAAGAAAATCATGCCAAGCAAATCATTATCGCAAAATTTGGTGGCCATGCTATTATTCCTTAGACTTTTAACAGTTTGTGAAGAAATACAGTAGCTGTTCCAAACTGTACCAGAAACAGCAATGATGTACACGTAACTTTATTCAAGCCTTGCTCTTAACTCAGCCCCAAAGTAGCTCTTTTCATTGATGTGTGATTAAAAAATGCTTAAAAGGGCAACTTTAAATGAGAGTTCATTATGTTACACCCAAGGCTAACAGCTTCAGGTTAATGGCTTATTTGAAAGATAGAGAGAATTTAATGTTCTCCTTTCCGTTTTCATGTTATCCCTCAAGGACATCTATGTTTGACGTAATCGGTCCAATAAATTACTCTGCAAGCCAGATTTATGCAGAAGCGTTGCTTAAAGAAGGTGAAGGTGGCAATTACAGTAGGTGGTGAACTCAACTGATTAACAAGCAAGGCTCAGTGGTTTTACATGACCATTTACAAGATCTGACCATTAGAACACTCGGTTACAAACTGTATTGAAAGGACAATGGAATGTCTAGTGAGATCTAATGTCGTATCAGTGGTGTTTAATGCCAAATGGATTTGGTGATTGAATAAACAAACTGAAGAAAAAGAGCTGCACACATCACAATATTATTTTTTTATTGAAGTGTTTCCATGGACTATATGCACAATTTAAGCTTAGCTCGCAGAGTTTGTTTGAATTCATTGCATGGCTAAATGGTGTATTAGTTCACAGTATTAGTGCAAAAATAGAAGAATAAGTACTTTAACTGTTTCTTTTAGTATACGTATAACTGACTGGGAATAATTTAATTCCCTTTGTATCACATTCTGACTTTAATTTTTGGCTTTTAAACACAATCAAAGAGCCTTCAGATGACGTAGAACCCGCATCCTTTATTATTCATCCAACCAAACAAGATATGCCAAATGATCAGGCTATCCTTAATGGTAAGAATGTAATTCAATTAGTTTTTAATGGAGTAGTTTCTTAACAATTTAAGCCATGAAAACAGAAAAGATTGTAAAGAAAAACATCCAACTTAAATACTTAATCACATATTTAGTCTTAAAATAAACTTAAAAAAAAAACAAATTTCCCACTCATAAAAGGTTGAGATAAATCTACTTATGGTAATTCTACAAACAATACTCAATATATTAAAGGCAGAATAAAACACTGCTGACACAAGAAAATTCAACTCTGGAAACATTAGCTCTTATAAAAATAAAAGCCTTTAAGCTGTTAAAAACTGACTTACGGTGGATTCTTGTTGTTAGTTTTTCATAACCACAGATGAACATATATGCAGAAAACAACACTTTTTATCGTGATGCTACAAAAGAGCTCTTAATAGCCTTCATGTTGATGTAGCACATAGAAAATGTCTTTGTCTGCTATAATACCTTACTTTATACCGTCCCTAATCAGACTGATGGCCATACTCAGTAAATCTATCTAAATATATTTGAACTTTACTATGAAGCATGGTGGGCATCATAGTGTAGTATCAATGGCAAGTGATGGAAATTAAAGTTTTAAATGTATTTAACTTCTGCGTTTTTGACACGTCGAACTGTCGCACGATATGTAATGTGAGGAAGATCAAAATGCAAACTGATTTACCAGGAAATGTATGCAAAATATGGACATTTAGATGATATAATTTACAAAACCTCTTTTTATATTCCTCATATCAGGTGTAGGTGTGTAATTCCCGAGCCAGCAGTAGCCAACACTACAATACAATAGCATGCATCAACCTGAGTTTGTCCAAAAATATACAATGTCATCAGACACTAATATTTTAATAATAACCTATGGCATAAGCAGGCATTTAGTTTGTCCATTTGAGCTGTGTGGGGTTATTCTTAAATGAAAAGCTAGCTCCCTCTTGTGGACAAAATTGGGACAGTACATCAAGCCATAACCCATCTGTTCCCAAATAAACAACCTCTACAGAGTTGACAATGCAATGCATAATTATTATGGCATCGAAATTAGTATTGTATCCTGTGATAGTACACAAACACACAGGCACACAAAGCAGTGCACACACACACACATTGCTCTATCTTGACAAATTATTGAACAGACTAAAATATAAGTCAATAAATAAGAGCATTGAATATCTGAACTACAAGCCACTACATTACATGAGTCCTTCGGTTCTCACAGAATATAGCTACAAACATAGTGTCCAAAATAAATTAACATCTTGACTATTAATGACTGATCGCACAAGTGCTATTTATTGACCCCTTTGTAGTGTAACTGTAATGACACCACTTTATCCTTCAGAAACTGTATAACAGCACTTCCCTATAATGGAGTTCCCTTTTTATTTACTTGTATATGGATGTTATTATTCTATTCAAGTTTTCTTCTTTTTAAGTAGTAGTAACTAAAGGTTCTGGGCCAGGTGGGCTCCGTGACCATAATGTAAACACAAATTAAAACGTCCTCACAAACATGGTCTAAAAACACTGCACTGTGCATTCACAGCCTGGTGATGTGTTTTAACAGCCAACCTGAGCAGCTAAGTCTAAAACAATCCTTCTATTTCATTGTTCATGCAAAGTTATAACATTTAGGTACCTTTTTGGTACTTTTCTTTAAGCTATCCATTTGAAGGTTGTTCTGTGTTAGGGCATTTTGGAATGATCGTTATGGCTTTGTGGCTTTGTTCTTCCAGGAATGTTGAATGCTTACATGGATAATATCCTTGTTTGGCTCCTAGTTAGTCGTTTCAAAGAACATGAAATCCTGTAGAGGAGGAAGGAGGGGAAAAAAAAGAGTTAATTGAAAAGTAAAAGCATGAAATCAACACAGATCTAATGCCTAATTGCTGTAATAAATATACCAGCCATGGAGTAAAATTATATTCACAGATATGCCACTCCCAAATTAACTGTGAAAACATGCTGAGATTTTAGCATTTTAGCAAATGTGACTCGTGCTACTACAGACGGTGGCTCTGAAAAGCTGTTTTGCTTTTTTGGTGATTGGGGTGGTTTCAGGTCACATTCCCCACAAAATGTAGGATAAGTGGGACATTAAGTGGTAGGTACATGAAATGTCTGACTACCAGTGAAGAGAAACACATCCCCATGAAAGCTGGGTCATATGAGGCCATACTGCATCTGTAACAGCCACATTTTGGCAACAGTTACTCTTATTTTGCTGTGAGAAAATGGTAAAAAAAAGAATTGTACAGGAATTGAGCTTTACAAGTAATCGTGTCTTTTTTTTATTGCCAGTTAACAACTTAAGACACACAAAAAAGCTTATTACTTTACTTACAATGAGAAAACATGCGCCGATCATCACAGCCTTCATTCTCACATCCAGATCCATGGGGAACTGGATCCCAAAGTTGTCCGAGTCTGTGAATGCTTCTCGAAGAAGTCCTGTCCACTGCTTACTGATTTTCCCAATCTTACTGACTTCATCCATTGTCAAAATCTGCAAAGAGTTAGAAGAGGAGAAAAAATTCTGACACGTGTTGCATTAGGATAAAGATCAATCCCTAGACTTGTTTGGTTTTATTGGCGGGAGATCATATAACAATTCATAATCCCATCCAATTTCATCTTTTTGCCTGCTGCCACAGTAATTTGAGTTTTGGATCCCAGTAATGACTTCAAAGCAGCTAGAGAGAAACCGGGATAGTAATATCATGCTTCAGTTACCCCTCCTCTGGGTCTGGTAAAAGGTCTCTATCACTGACCCAAATCCCCTTCACAGCTCAATCTAATAAAACCAGCTGAGCCGTGGAACAATGGCCACATTATACCACACAAAAGCATGCCCTGTGCGATGGCTTCATCCAAGCTACAGCCCACTCTGATTGGAAACATATTTCCTGCTTCAGGGCACGAGGAGGATCCCTTACAAATAAATGTCCAGAGGGCGGGAATGTTAGCCATGTCGTGTTATGTTTTCACAAATGTAATGGGTTTCTGTGTTTAGATAAACCCACCTCAAAGTCAACATCTGGAAGGCAGCTCCATCCACAGAAGGGCCCGTGGATCTTCAGTACAGGCTCAGTGTGTTCGTTCGCAACGATGAACTTAGGGGAGAACGGGTGCCATTGTTGCGTAACATAACCCACTGTGTTACCGGGGGGGGCCTGCACCTCCAGCTGAGTGAGGGATTGAGGGAGAACAGAGTGTGATTTGTACTCATATCCTCACAACACGTTGTGTTTTAAACAGAACATGTAAAACTAGACGACGTCAAGTGTGAACAATGAGTATGGCGAGCAAAGACCACCTCAAACACTGGACACAAATTGAGCGTGTCTAAAAGTGGTTTCACTCACCTCCTGTAGACAACAAGGGAAGCAGCAAGACATGCACTTAAGCGGCCTGGTGATGGTGATGACCTCCTGTCCATAATTGTCAAGGACGTGGATGGTGAATGGGCGCATGGGACCACAACACTGTCGACTCAGGCAGTCGTTTTCCTCTACAGCGTAGAACACGTTCTGGCCCATGGCGTTACGGACTTCATACTTGTTGTTGCTCTCGAAACCAACAAGGGCTGCATGGATGAACAAAACATATGAAGATGCCATTCCTAAATAGACCTAGCAGCATAAATTACATATTTTCTCCGGAGTCAACGCATGTTTACATACTTTACCTTCAACAAGCTCAACTTTCTGTTTGATGAGTAGCTGATCCACCTATAAAAAAACAGATAAGCACATAGACTGGAATCAATTTTATGCATTTTTGTCCTTTTTAAATGCAGAAGAAGTGGGTGTAGCTGACTAGTAAATCATGGTGTGGGTACCACTGATCTGATTATTAATAGATTAGTCCAGTGGTGCAGTGCAGGTTAGAAACGAATGCAGTGGAGTCGCTCTTTTTTCAGTGGACCTGTATATTGTTTTTCTGTGGACATTGTTATGTATTTGTCGAGCACCACTGATGTGTATGAATGCATCTCCAGCAGAGAAATTGCTTGCATAGTACAGTTTCTGGGCTTTTGATCTGCAGAAGTGAGGGCTGGTAGAGGGGCTGACAACAGCAGCATCAACTAGTCGGCGACTCCCTTCTCAATAGACCGTTTTTTTACTGTAGATAATTTGACTTGTCATAGTGCAGGTGTTGTTATTAACACTGACGGTGTCTCTGTTCTATTTAAATATCCCAGTGAGCCAACATGCAACACAGCAGGACCCTGGAACTGAAGCAGCTTAATAAGTGTCGGGAGTATTACGCTGGTGATATAGTATCCTAAGCATGTGGATGTTAAATATTTAGGGAACTGAAAGGGAAGATGACACCCTTGATGAACAAAAGCTACAGACCTTATGTAGACAACACTCCCCTGCCGATGGAGCAGCATGTATTACTCACATTAAACATTTGTAAAGAAAACAAAAGCAGTTTTAGTTCTTACCTGAGTCAGGTATTCCAGTCCCGGTGGACAGCCTGGTATTCCCGGGCTGGGCATAGCATACATATCCATTGCGACAGACTGGAGGGAGACCTGTTGATAAATGGGATGTTTAAATGAGGCAGAGCGCCATCTTGTGCTCATTCTGTGATACTCATAAACAAATGGAGATAAATCGCGGCGGATGGGACAGCGCCTATATGTTCTCTCTCTCTCTCTGCCTGTCTGTCCCTGCCCCCCCCCCCCGATCGTGTCCATGCCCCTTGTTGCGGTGCACACAGCAGCGTGGGGGGGCTGCTGCAGACCTGAATGGCGGGCGACACAGATAATCAGCGGGGGCTTCTGACGGGGAGCCGCCACCATCACAAATCCTCTTACTCCCGTTTGTTCAAGCACGTAAACAACAGGCCTGAAGCCCAACACGAGCGACACCGCCCGTCTCTAACATGTAGGCCGTTTCAGTGCAGACCCTCTGTGGCGGATTGTGGATGTCTATATGAATGTTTCGTCAGCTGGTACAGAGAGCGCCGAGGTTCAGCTCAAACGTTCAAAGGAGACGGTGACTTGTTAAAAAAAAAAAAAAAAACCGCGACGACACTTAGCCTTTACAGTTTGTTTTTTTTTTCCCCACAAAACAGACAGCCGTAGAATTACTCACCGATATTTCCACCTGCTACTTAAAATAATAACAGGCCACTCCGGAACCAAGCCTGTGGAATAAACCGCTCATCTCATTGGTCGACGGCCGCGCACTTCCCATTTCCACGCGCCAATCACGAGGCGAGAGTATAGAAGAGAGCAGAGCAGGATAGAACAACATCTACCAGAACAGGTCAGACTCTGGTGATCAAACAGCCTGCAGTACAGAAAGCGTGCACGTGAGGGTTTGTTAATTTTAACAGCTGAAAAGAGGTTTTATTGGACGTTTTATTACAAATATTTATAGTGATAAATAAAGAGATTTTAATTTTTTTTAAATACTCTGGATGTCACAAATAACACAGACAAGCGCAGCAGAGTGGAAGGGCATTGCAGTATTATCTCACATTACATGCACAACGCAATGGGATGTTTATACAAACACAATGTTCATAATATAGTTACAGCAGGGTCATTTTGCTGTGTGTCTATTAGTTTTTGTGTCTTTGACAAGGCATAAAATTAAATAAAAATAAAGTGACACATTTATTTTTCTGCTGAAGAATATACTGTATAACTTGGAATCCAAACTGAAGATCACTTCCCTCCCTCCTTCCCTATACATGCCCCACCACACACATCCAGTCACACACGTGTGCACACACTGTGATTACTACTATTTAATGTACCCATCTAAATGTGAAAGGAATAGTGGGAAAAATGTATATATATAAAATATATGCACATGAATATTGGCATGGAAAGGTGACATAAACAGGCTTCCAAGCTTACTCAAATGTTTTTCAGAAGAAAGTGTTTTTAAGTCTTAATGTAACTGTAGATATCCCTGTAATCCATCCCGACAGTCAGGTGATCAGGACACATATGGCATACACAGCAACACATAAAAATCATTAAAACATACATTTGTAAATAAAAAGAATATATGTATATATATATATATTAAGTAAGGAATGAATGAATTCTCTCCTTCCAGAATAGCATTGCTCTTCATGTTAAGGTTATATTTATACTATCAGATGTCTTGCAGTTATTGGGTTACATCTACTGTATTCTAGCAAATTGCATGTTATGAGAGAACCTATAGTTGTGCTGTCCCTACAATGCAGTGGGATAATAACTGTTAACAGCTGCAACCACAACGCTGTACTCCGTGTCACTCAGCTGCATACACAAGCAATAGAGACATGAAGGTAAAAGTTCTCTGGATATGCTTGTGCATAGATCACGGTTGCACTCATCAGAGTGTTTAAACAGCTGGATTCCTTTTGATGTAACTTGGGGAAAGAATAAAGGCAAGATAACGTATAGGGAGCAGTTGGTTGTTGGTGTGGTTCCCAGGGAGAAAACAAGGTGATGACGCTAAGTCGTGGATGTTGACGTCTGTTTACATGGGCTTCAATCTCATCTTGTTAGGCTGATTTTTTTTTTTTGTTCTCAGTTCATTATTAGGAAGGTACAATTAGGTAGAATGGCCACAGGACTTTCAGATGATGTGACCTTCTGGCAGCCATTTTGGAGGCCCTCAAGCTTGGATGGCAATTGTGTGACTGTTTTATAGAAGTCCTATTCATTTATTTTGTCAGTGCTTAAGCGCTTCCAATTTGAAAATATCACCCTTTTAGCTGCAGGTTTACCATCCTGATCCAACAGTATCTGATAAGGTCAATGTTAACAGTAATATACAGAAAGAAAAATCAAATCCCTTACAAAAAAGGCACCTGTGAAATCCATGTTTGAAATGTCAAATCTCTGAAAACCACTCGTCTGGTGAACTTTTTCAAATGCCCCTATATTTGTATTGATCACACGGTGATGATCATCTAGCAAACTCACTCATGCAAGACAATGGAAAGATGAGCTTCCTGAGGAACATCCTAACCTTTTTTACATTTTGCATATAATAAGAAACTGAGGAAATTGTATTTCAAAAACAAGGAGTAGTCTAATTTTTTTAGAGTTTGCACTGCAAAACATTATATTTGAAAGACATTGATGGTTTGTAATAGTTGAAATAAGTCATCCTGTTACAAACCTTAAGGCAGCAACATAAGGACATCATAAATAGAGACACACAGCTGACGTGCACTGGGTTTTTATATTTTGTGTCCACTGGAGAGCAGTGTTGAGCTAATGATGCTGGCCTCATGGCCATTACTATGACTAATGCAGAAATTGCCTTTTCATTTTAAAACAAAATAGTCACAAACAGACACACACTGATATGCACACAGTACACACGCACACAAATACACTTGCTACTCTGTTACAAATGACATGACGTTGTTGGGTCGAGTATCCTTATTTGCGAATACAAATTACCTGATTTCCTCAAGCGCTACTGATTTCTCCAAGAAACACTAATGAGAACAAATGATGACTCGCACACAGATCTGCTGACACTTCAGGCCCAGACAACTAAAAACACGTTTTAATTGATTCATGTTACAGTAATTGCCTGTAGTGACCTGACATAGCCTAGAAAACACAGCAGTCACAATAAGTTGTGTGTTTTCTCCTGTACAAATAAACAAATGTATTATAGAAATCATAAATACTTGCTTACATTTTTACAATAGCTATATATTTTAACATTTTTAGGTATATATTTAATTAAGCTTTAAGCACACCACATCACATGTGAAATAAAGCTGAGCTGTTGGTAGCATCAAGGGCCCATTTTATCACCCCAACTGCAGTGGAACAGTGGAACTTATGTTCTTCATCAGTGAGATCAAAACAAAGTAATGCAATGGCTTTGAAATGGTGGCGTTCTGTGCTCCCATCTGAATAAACAGACTGGACAGTCAGGGGGTCTTTGAAAGCCAGTTAGATTGTCTTTCTGACTCCAAGAGCCCAGTTACTCCCACCAGGGGTTTGTGTGTGTGTGTGTGCACCAATTGTACGGTCCCTGCTCTCTACATTCCTACCTGTTTTACAAATTTTTTCTGTGTTTGTGTTTTTTTTTGTTTTTTTTTTTTGCGTGAAGGTGGTGCTCTTTACCCGCATGGGTAATCTTTCGTGCACTCCTAACGAGGTTGTCATATACGGCGCATAATGAGGAGCCTAAAGATGAATGTAAAAATGCCTCCATTACACCACTTTCATCCTCTTGTTCATTAGGTTAGCATAAGGTTACAATACATTACACCAGTCTCAATGTTCTACACACAGAATTGCATGTGTCACTGAGGGGCTGTGTGTTGCGCCATGATAATGTTCATTCATGCACACACAAACACACATAGTGTTACTGCACCTGCCTGGACTTAACCCTTAAATGAACCTCAACATAACACTGATTCTCAGCCTAAATCTGACTTCTTTCTACTGATGTTTGGAGAATAGGTCTTACAAATGCCCACATCACAAGGGTTTTCTAATGCAATATGTCTGTAGTTCACACACACGGAATGCAAATCTCCTGGGTATGTTTTTCAGTGAATTTGCCACATTCACTGCTTTTGTTATTCCGTCTCTGTCTCTTCACCTCTGCCCATCCCTCACCTCCCTCCCTCTTTTTTATTTCTCCCATTTCTGCACCCCTGTCAAGTGCTTTGTTTGCTGTGACTTTCCATGCGGTTATCTGAGCGGAGACAGTATGCCTCACCCTGGCACAGGACCTCAGTTTCCACGGCAACTTTATAATTGTTTTGGATGCGTTCCAAACGCCACTGGATACCAAGGCATTATTGATGTCAAAAGAAACATGTATGAAATGAGGAGATGTGGAGGCGTCCATATGGTTCTGTACACAGCCTCATGCAAAGCCATTTAACCGTTTTTCAATGGGAGTTTTGTGATACCGCTGAATAGATCCCACATGTGTCGCATGATATTTCATAATTTTGATCTTTATGTTTCACAAAGGGATAATGGCTCGCAATACAAGCCAGTGAACTGTGCAATATTTCCCCTATTCATATCATTAAGTCATTGTCACAGTATGCACTGCTGGGTTGAGTATGGCGACCTTACTGAATGCAATATGTCCATCATGATGCATTTAAAAAAAAAAAAATTTCTGAATAGTGAGAATGAAGTCCGTCTGAACACATGAAGGAAAATAAAGTCTCGGGCAGCAAAAGCTTTCTCCAGTTACCCTAAAGTACGTCGCTGCTGGCCTTATTCACTTCAAGTTGTCATTGTTTTGACAGGAGAGGCAGTATGAATTATCCCAGTGCTTGTCACCATAACCATATTGTGACCCCCCCCATCCCCCACCATCTCTCTCTCTCTCACACACACACACATTTGCACAGCATTGCAGCACCTCTGAGCCATGAGCTGTTGCCACATTAACCACTACGCCGCAACACTCATTAAAATAACATATAGTGTCAACAGCAGTGTGGCCCCAAGTGGATAAACCCCAAATGCTCTGTCTTAACTCACAAATCCACAGACTTGTCTGTACATGAGACAAAGCGGCAGGTTTGCTACTTTGACTGTTTCTGTGTTCTTGTATCACAGAATTTGTGGTAAAACCCAACTGAAATGAGGTCCTGACTGATCTTTTTTCTCTGATCTCAAGTCTCCCCTCCCTCCGCTTAATTTATGACCTGTGAGGAGGAACCCAGGGAGTGAGAAGTGAGTGAGACTGGTGTGAAAGCCCTGAATAGAGCAGGGGCAACAGGCCCTCCAAATAACACAAAAGAGGCACCACAGCTGTTTGGAGGCAACACAAGCCTTCGCGAGGCACTGTCTTCTGCACTGAGCTCCCAGACTGGCGCTCACTCTGACTCTGTAAGCTGATTTGTTATATGAATACTATAACACAGTCATCACATTAACGTTGTGGGCAAAAAACCTTCCAAGACACGGCCCATGTGAATAAAGTTTGATAGAAGTAATATTACTGAAATAGGTCCCGGCTGTTTTGCTTGAATAAAATCCATCGTTTTTGTCACTGATATTTATTGTTGGCCTTTAACTGGTCACTAAAAAGAGGATGTTCATGCTGTGACATTTGCCTTTGAATTATTTGATCTATGCTAGCAACCAAACACGAAAGAGGGGAAGATGTAAATGAAGTGGAAAAGGGATCAAACCTGTTCCGTTCCGTAGTGAGAGCCAAGAGGAGGGAAAGAAAAACAGCACAACAGCCGATCACCTTGGCAGAGGGCTGGATCATTTGAGGATCCCGCTGAGCCGCAGGAAAGTGTCACCAGCCTTCATGAGCTCTCTGTCAAGTGCCAGTTACTGACTGTCAACTGCAACTAAAAATTATTTCAGAATCCGGGGTTAGAAGTTCAGCGCAGTGTTTTCTTCCCCCAGACTGAGGGAAAAACACTGTCACCGTTGCTGGGCCTGTAATAATTTATTCCCCCCTGTACAAAACTCAGTTGGCTCCCCGTTCCTATGTCTGCTTCTTAGTTTTGCACTCACGCCCATTAGCTAGCCACATGCTGGACACGTGTGAACTTTCAGAATCATGGAGGCTTTTTGTATAACTTAATTTCAGTCCATATTGATCATCATGACTGTGTTAGAAGAGGCACTATTGTAAAACTGCTTACTGTTGGGCATCTTTTTATGCATTAATGTGCCACTTTTTCAGCAATGCATTTGCACGTTTTGTCTGCATTATTGAGCATGGACTATTGTCTTTGCACACAATCTTTTTCAGACTGTAGATGCACAAATGTTGAAACAGCATTGTTAGAATGAAATAATAACACAAGTTAGATACTTGGCAAGATGAGATGATATTTAGAAATTATAGAAATGGGAAACGATTTGGACATTTACAATCCTTAGACTTCTGAAAATCAATTTTCTCAGGTTCATGGATGAAAAAGAGCATAGTGTGCTCTCGTTCTCCTTCTCTCTCTCTTGTCCATCCACCCATGGAGAGAGTATCCGGAGCCATCTGCAGACCACGATCCATCCCCAAACACTGGGGATCACAAAGGTGTTATTTTTCAAAGTTGGCCCTGTCCACCTCCTGCCGAGGATGTGCGGCTGCGGTTCAAGGGAAGGTGGGAAACCTCTGAGGCCCTCTTCCCCTTGTTCCCCCCTCCCTGTCGCCTGCATCCTTGGGGGCAGCCCTTTGAGGGTGTCATAACTGCGGCCTGTATAACATGGGTTACTGCTGACGGCGGTTGGTCACAGTTGATGAAGCCTTTAAAGAAGCCTTGCCTCTCATGGTTTCTGTTAAAATTTTGGGGAGCAGGAGCCAGGCCTGGCTCCCAGACAATTATAGACGTAGTAACGGGAGGACTCTAGGGTAGGCCTGCATTTTGACTTGTCATGGGTAGAGGGTGCTCCAAGTCCATGTTTGAGGAGAATGTTGTTCAGTGCAATGCAACCTTACACTACAGCTTTCTTTTCCCCTTCTAAAAAATGAAATCACCCGCTCCATTTTAGTTGTGTGCCTCTATGCTTGCAAGTTGCCTACACAAAATGAGTCCTCCATGTTTTGTGCTACAAGGCGGTCTCCATTTCACAAAACTAAAGGGGGGGAAAAATCCATAAAGACTATGAAATATGCTGTAAATGGACAAAGCTGCAGAACATGCAGCTGTTGTGGTACCATCCTGTTGTCTTGCGGGTTGGGGGAGGGTGTATGCAAGGTAAAATGGGACAGAAAGCCATGACAGTGTGGTGGTAATAGCACGAGAGGGTTTGCAGCACCTGGTACTCACCTCTTTCTCTGGAGAGTCCCTGTGGACATGGTGTCCTGCTGGCACACCGTAAAACTTGATTGTGGAAAACACCATCACGCTGCGACTGATAAAGAGAAAAATAGGAGATGTTTTTATTTTCAAATTTTGGTTGTAACAGCAGAGGAGGAAAGAAATTGCTGTGCAAATAATATTTGTTTATTTCCAAAACCCTTGTAGATTTCTGACAAATGTTTGTTAGAGTGCCGAAACTTTATTTAATTTTGAATGCCAGTTACTCCTTTTCTTCTGAAAACCAACTTGGTAGCATTGGCACATGATCTTACGGACAAAGGTTTAGTCATAATGTATGGGTTTCAAAATGTTTAGGCGATATTTAGTGCACAAAAATTCCTTTAGCTTTTTTATTCCTACTTTACACCAATTTCTTTCTCTCTTTTTTTATATTATATATATTTATATTAGTATTATTAGAATCTCAATATTATACTTATAGAAAAGAACTTGATATTCAGTCAGGGTCTAAATTATGTCTAAATTATTGTCTAGCATCCTATTGTCACAATAGGGGTTTTATTTTAAAAGTGAAATGTTACATGCCGAGGGGCCACAGATGCTTAGACATGTTCTAATTAATAACATTTGACATCTATTCTGCAGTTTGCATCTGCAAATTCAAAATAATAGTTTGAGTAGAATATTTTCAATTTAATGTTTATTTTAAAAAAAGGATTATATTTTGTTTTTTTTATTTTTAGCATGTACACATTTTACTACAATTGACTTTCACATTTTTAGAGAACATTCTCAGGGTGTACAGGACACATTACCAGTTTCAAATTTAAATGCATGTCATTTCACTGCCTATATCGGTGCTGAAAATAATGATTGCGAAGATAAATGTGCTGAGCACAGTGTTGAATGTTAAATGAGAAAAACAACTCCATGCTTACAGTGAGTGTGCTGGTTCTCCACGGCCTTGGGAGCGTGCTGAACCTGGCCTGGCCAGACCGATACAGTGAGGCAGCCACCTTGCCCTGTGTGAGTCAGCGTCAGTGCAAAGTGCAAAGGCCAGTGCGGTTCAGGACTTCTCCTCGGGCCGTGCTACGTGAGCCGCAGCATGTGGACGACGTGCTCCGAGTGGCCCAGAGGAAGCTCAGCACAGCACAATGCTCCTCTGTTCTTTGTGCTGTACTTCTATCTCACTCTCTCTTTGTCTCTCTCTTTCTGTCCTGCAAACACATACTCTTTCTCTCTCTCACACACACACACACACACTCATGCACGCACGCTGAAGAGTTCTCTCCACACAGTTGGAAAGACAGGGGTCACTGACTGGATGCTCCCAGCTGAGCACTTCAGTGCAGCCCTTCTCTGTAACACACACCTACATGCACACACACACATCCACACGTTCACTGTGTTAATGTCTTTTTCCATTCTGGCACTCTGTACAAAGCTTTGGCGGTGTTGTAGTCTGCTTTTCCCTCTGAAACTCGATCATTAACTCAATGTTTTTCTCATTCATTATATAATCAGTACAAATTGTGTCACGAAAGCATTCTTAGACAGCTGCAGGAATGCTGAGAACAACAGTCTTGATAGCAAAATATTTTAATAGTATCCCTTTAAACAAAGCAGTCAAATCATTTTCTATTCGTGGCTTGATTTTATGGGGAGCGGTGAAGTCTCTTAAAAAACTGATAGCATTTTCAATTTAAACAAAAGACTAAAGCGATCAAATCATTCTTTCAGAGATCCTCTTAGTCCACTGTCATAATTGCTCATATTTTGTGTCACTAGCGCACCACTGAGATTAAATTCAGGTTGCTTTCAAGCCCCCCAGAGCAAAGCAACCATCAGCCTGGAATCTTACTTTGGGATCCCCGTAAAATGAGTAATTGCCCTGCGAGATATTTTTTTATATTTATTTTACAATTATGTGACCATTAATGGGTCAGGAAGAGTGTAACCAGACATACAGTGCAAGAGATTTGAAAACAAGGTTTGTGCAGTGAATGGGTATTTCATTAGTCCTGTAAGGGATGTCCTGCAGTGATTGGCTGGAAAGCCCATAAAGGTACTGAGTTTCATTTTATTACAAGGCAGGCTTTTCATATTATAGTAAATTGTAATAACTTAATTGTAATAAAAATAATGTTTAGCAAAAACAAACGAAAATCATGAAGGGAGCGATTAAATTATACATGCGTAATAGAGACTTTACTCTTGCAGAACTTTTACTTTTCTAAACTAATGAACCCTGGTCGGCAGATGATTCAATCGACAACCTCTCAATGCGCCACTGAATTAATTACCGCCATAATGCTGTAGTATCGATCAAAAGCACAGTAATCCTGTGGCTGTTAATCATTTTTGTCAAAATCGGAGAAACATAACCCAGCCAGGCAGTGCAGGGGGCGTGCAGAGGAAGTGGAATGCATGAGGAACAGGGAGGTTGAGCCCTCT
Organism: Gadopsis marmoratus; assembly: GCA_036023855.1. Taxonomy (NCBI): domain Eukaryota; kingdom Metazoa; phylum Chordata; class Actinopteri; order Centrarchiformes; family Percichthyidae; genus Gadopsis; species Gadopsis marmoratus. The sequence goes on along the minus strand of JAVQJF010018740.1, from coordinate 20,351 downwards.
GCCGCTTTGACGTCAGGCATCCATCTACTGGTGTTATTCCATAATCTGATTCACTTGGCTGCTCAGCAGACCAGTGTTGCCTGTTGGAAAGGTTTCATGTGTGTGATGGATGCTATTGTCAGAAATGCCAAGGTCAATATGCGACGCAGCGGCGAAAAAAAAGAAAGAGGACTTTCTCATTTCAAAAGTGCTTCCCATGTATCATCATCTCTGCAATATGACCTTGCTTCCCTCTGTAATAACATTCAGAGGGAGGACAACTGCTGGGTGCATGCTCATGGGCTGGCGTTGATCTTTAAAACGGGTCATGGCGCAGCAGAGAAGAGGCCTGTGTCACTCATGACAGTATGCAGGCGTATTACTTACACCAAGACAGATTTGGAAATGGAGTTGTACTGTTTGGTGTGAATGCTGGGGGACAATTATGTCTTGATTTGAGCATCTGAACAGAGGGGCCACCATTTGACTGCACGCGTTCTGTACAAGAGCAATCACCTGATATTGAGGCACATCATCATGTAAACTCATTTAGAGTAATGAAATGGCAATTAATGACAAACAATAAAGGAGAACTTTTCGCATAAATGGATAAGAAATTCAATCCAGCAGTTCGTCAGTTTGACTGACAATGTCAGCCATAGTTACTTTTGCTTCACATTATATGATTTACTCATCCACATCACCATTAAAACTTAATCCCAACACTGGCAGTTATTAATACCATATGAGGCAGTAGGCAAAGTTTTTGTGAAATACAGAAGTGGGAGTGTCTTGTCAACATATCCTGATGCAGGAAGGATATGGGCTGATACAATCCTGCTCATATTAAAAAGCCCCTTTTTTGACAATTTTTTAAAGAGCATATAAAATACTAAGGAATGATACTTTGTGTCTGATATGGTTTTTCCACAAAAAGACGTTCAATTAACTTGTTAAAATTTCTTAAAAGATCTACTTGTCCTCCCTCATTGTAAAATCCAGAATATGAATATGCAAATACTGTCCTACAACATTCACTAAAAGTCCGTTCTCAGTGAATATGCACCGGAGGCTTAAAGTTTCCACATCACACATGTTGTGTGAGTTGCATACTGGACCGCAATTGGCTTCAAAACTAATTTTGATGTCACAAAGTCATGACTTATCGTGACGAACATGAGGACATGTACATGTTCTCAACTTACATTAAAGGTGAGAAACCTTCCCCCCTCAGTGGATAGTGAGTATCAAACCCTGCACATACATCATTCTCAGTCTGCACAGTGAAGGTCAAACATCCAAGTGAAGTGACAGTAAGCAAAACACATTTGATTGTAGGCAGACTTTAAATTAGATGAACCATTATACTATATTAAAACCACAAGTGGTTGTTTGTAACTACCACTCAGTTAATAGCTTAATTACTGATATAGTTTTAATGGGATTGTTTGATGTGGAGAAAAACATTGTAGGGCATGTTATAATAAGGCTGTTATCACCCAACAAGGTGGACATCACACCATCACACACCATCAAATCTGTGTTTTCTCTGAGTGATGTAAGTAAATGGTTGCAAACCCTGAGTGGTGTTTCCCCACTGGGCCCTCATCTCCGACTGTCCACTGATTCACCGCTCCCACAGGGGAGACTGACCTCCCCGACCACCTGGGGACGACCCCCCTACACACAGTTAAATATGCTCACAGGAAGGAACCAGAGAGGAGAAAATCATGTCCTTAAGACTCTACACCAGGTCCGCTGTGTCCACTCTGTCCAGCTTCCTTATTTCTAAGACCAGGGAATAAGAAATACCCCAAGTCTTGGAAAATGACTTCAATTAACCATAATGTTAATCACTATTGCTCAGAACAAAAGTCAAGCTGAGAAATCCCTTGATGGAAATTGTTATAATTGCCCTAACAACGGGAATGAATATTTCTCCCTGCTTAATTACATGTGACTTAATATTTAAATATACCATTTGCGGGTTTTAAAGTATCTTAATCACAGCCATTAATTTTAAATATCTAGCATTTGGAGTTGCGGGGAAGGAGACAAACACCTTTTACAGTGTGACTGGTTACATGTGGCAGGTAATGTTAGCAGAATGTCAGGTATATATTATGCACGAGGTGCTGCTGACAGGGCCTGTATGCCTCGACATGAACAGGTAATTGTGCTTTCCTCGTACAGTAGGAGGTAGGAGCGATCTGTTCCACACAAGCTGGGGTCTGACCCATCCATCGTAAACAATGGCACTTTTCAGACAAAACTCAGGCTGAATTTTCATCGCTATGATTAAAATAAGAGAGGTATGTGGGAATGTACTGTACTGGTCTTTGTTATGTACTGTACTAAATTCTAAATTTGTATGATTTACAGTGAAATGATTAGTAGATAGTTTGTGTGGCATTTATTAAACACAATTGTCAAAACTCAGCAGGTTCCAACATCCTGGGAGAATGGGAGAATTTGCAGCTTTTTAGTGTTAAAAGTGTTTGTAAATTGAATATCTTTGGGTTTTGGATTGTTGATCAGACAAATAAAAGCATTTTAATGATGTAACCTTGGTCTCTGGGATACAGTGATGAAAATGTTTTGGACATTTTATTGTATTGTTTATGTTCCATTGTGACCAAGAAGCTAATATTTTACAAAAATGAATGCAGTACTGGTCATCAGATGTTCATTCCCTCCTCTCCCCTCGCTGTGGTCATTTAGGAACTCATGGCATGGCTTCTCAAGGTTCAGGGGTGGCAACCCCAGTGTCCTGGCCAGCAGCCAGCAGTGACACTCCCAATCTGGCCACCTAAATCACTGCCTCATCTAATTGGCCAAATCCCCTGCTGTTCTCAGACCCCTGTTGATGCGTGGCAAAGGCCTTCTGAGGAATCAGACAATGTTTGCAAACTGTTAATGTTGTGTTTGGTCAGTGTTCGGAGACGCTTCCAACAGTTGCAAGCATGCAGGTTATAAGGTCTAGGGAAAAAAGTTCCAATCAAATTTTTCCATTTCATGTTTGAATTTCAACAGTGAGAATAAGTTTCCAGTTTCAGAGCAATTACTGCAATATACACAAATCAACCAGACACTGGGCTGCTGCATTTCCACCATGCTGTCACTTATCGAGAGTTGACAATAAGCTGAAATGCTGCAGGGCTAGCAAACACGCAGACATACATAGAGAAGCACACACATCAACAGACAACTGTGCGTACACACACGAGTTAAGCAGGCCTTTGGGTCACGCAGTGTGAGTGAAAAACAGAGAGTGGGAGTGAGCGAGCAGCTGCAGGAGCCATGGGGAGGGTAGGGCCTTACAGCGAGCAGCGAGGGGCTGGGGGAGGCTTAGGGGATGGAGGAGGCTGGGGAGGGCTGTGGGGAGACCCTGAGCTAGGGGCCGCCTGTTTAATTGGAGCTCATTTACACAGCAGTGGAGCAGGAGACACCTGAAGGGCCTTCCCTGCCTTATCAGCTAAATGGCGCCCGCTCCCCATCCTCCACAAGTCAGATTTCTCTTCTTGTTTATTTACGTGTCTCTCTCTCAACACCATTCCTGTTTCTGATATTCCAGCTTTTTCTCCAGCTCGGGCTTACTTGACTGGTCTGTCTCCCCAGATATTAGACTTTGCAATGAAGCACATATAAAGTTATCATTAAAAACCTAGAAAAAGACAGCAGACGTTCTGAGAACACCGCTGCACACACAGGATGCTGACATGCCTCGTAAACTGAATTAGAAATGATCTGCACCTTTAATATGTTATGCTGATGTAAAATAATTAAATCACTTAGTGTTGACAATGATAATACGCACCATACCATCTTCCTGTAGCTTTTGAAAAGAAGGTAGAGGATGGCGAGGTGGAAAACAGGAGGGAGCTGTGAGGGGGAGTATGATGAGAAGGAAGAGGAGGAGAGGAGCCCAAAGAAGGAACAACTTACTGTAATCATAGTCATGTTCAATCAGACACCTGCTATTAAGTTGATAAATACACTTTTCCCAGTGTGAGTCCGGATACACTGAGTACCCCTAAGGCACTGTTCTGCTCTTTAACTACCTACTCTGCCTGGCTTCTTCACTCAACCACAGACTCTCTTCCCATTAACTCACATTTCACCCAGTCTCACAATATGTCCCGAAATCCATTCCTTATAGGGCACTGTATGATTGACTAAATGTAGTCCTCAACAGTGAGACTGAGAACAGATTTGGTGAGTGGTTTTTCTGGCCATTGGGGAGTGAAAGGGTAGGGAGTTGGGGACATTTTTAGTCCATTAGTAAGTACTACTTTGTCCTTTTTTTCGCTTCGTGCTTACGGTAATAAGAAAAAATGGGAGCAGAGTCTGTATGTGTGTGTTGGGGGGGGTTTGTTGTGTTTGAGGCAGGGAGGGCGCACAGACAAAGCTTCTTGCCTCCTTAATCTCTTGTCTCGCCTTTTCAGCTCCCGTCGGTGCCCACATGCTGGCGACGGGGCAAAGAGTATGCCTCCTGTAGAGAATCTTACTCAGCACGGTGTCATGGCCGCCACGACACCTGATAAACATTAAGTACAGGCTGTGATACCTAAGTGTTATTATTGTTGTTTATTTATTTTATGTCCCCTTAGTGTTTTACAGCCTTCTCAGCTTGTCTGCAGCTGTTGGTAAGGGGGGCTTGCATGTCTTTAAGATGACTCTTCTAGTAAAATAGCTTACTTTAACCTCGGTTCCAGATTTAAGTGGGCTCTGGGATTTAATCAGCCAAGTTATCCAGATCACTTTGTAATCCTGCTTTGTTAGTCAGGCACCACCTGAACTTATACTACTATTCTAGGGAATGTATGAAAATTATTGTTGTGGTGAGAGGAGTAAGGCCCTCCACTATTGTTTTCTTTCAGCTGTGGGTTAGAAAAAGAACCACACTCGTCCTACAACATGTCAAAGTACTATATCAGTGTTAAATTGGTATGACTTTAATTGTGTACCCCAATTTAAGCCTTAATATCATAATGGAACTTTTAATGTGAGCCACCAATGTACATTATTAAACCCTGATTCAGGGACAGAACTGTTGTACTCACATGCTGACGATGTGTGATGTATGTATTTATGTAACTATTGACTATATTGCAAAGGAAGGCTGAAATAAAATATACATTTATGACGGGAAAGAAAATTGAGATGAGAAAAAATTAAAAGACCCTGCTCTCCCAAAAAGAGCATACAATTTGCGCTCTATGCTACCCTCGCTAGCCAAAACAAAAATTAAATTACCCTCTGCTTTTGTGACCCCTTCTCCCTTCTTATAATTTTCATACAATCCCATGCTGCCCACTTTGTCTATACACAAAATACCTTCCAGTATCTTTGGTCCTCCTGGTATTACACCCTCTGAGTGACTGCCTCTGGCATAATCACAGTCCATGGGGATGTGGTGAGGCTGCTGTGTACAGAGCCAATCTGATCACTAATAAGTGTGTACAATTTGCAACAATTTTCTAAATGTTCTGTTTGCGGTGTTTTTTATTTAGCAAAATAAGGTTAAAAAAAAAGCCTATTCAAAAATCATCTTCAAATAAGATTTCTTCCCGGGTAAATGTGCTAATAGGTGTCACCAGCAGGGTAACAATATATAACTTGTGGAAACAGCATGGTTAAACGCCAGACATCCCAACATTATTGAAATCTAATCTTGCTTTGAAACGTGAATATCCTGTGTACATTGTCCCGGAAAATATTTTTCATAAGTTCCTCTGAGCCTTAAAAGAAAATTCATAACTTTGCGGTCATAGTTCAAAACCATCCGCGGCTCGAACATCTGAAGAAGAAAAAAAGTGGCATAATATACAATTCCCCTCTTAAAATCGCACATGTCACTGATTGAGTTGCAAACTGGCTGGGACGAGATGCGTCTGGAGGCATCGGAGGGGGGTCTCTCTCTCCATCTTTCTCTTACTCTTCCATCCTTCTTTCTTTCTTTCTCTATCTATCGGCTGAGTGGAATTCATCATCTGTTGCGAGGGCGCGGCACATGATAAGCATGCAACCGGGAGAGCCGGGCCGCTATATCACTAGGAATGAATGAACGACCTCGCTCTGACCCGACCAGGGGAGGAAAACACATGTTCTGCTGGTCCTTGCTGGCTGGCTACCTGCAGAGAGGGTTGGGAATTCCTCCAGCAGGAGGGATGGGGAGATAGAGGGATGGAAGAGGTGGAGAAGGAGGAGGAGAAAGAGTCGGTCTCCATGTGTCTGCGGCTCCCCGACATTAACTTGGAGAGGATGTTGGCATATTGTCCTTTTGTCAGACATGGCTGGTGTCTTGTTGAAAGGGCTGAATAATTTAAGATGTATGAAAAGTTAGACGAATTTGGGTGAAGAATGATGGAACAATGTGTGAGAGTGTTAACCTCTGCAACAACTGTAGACTAATAGACATTTAACATGAGGTTATAAAGCTGCTAAGCCCTCTTAGACCCTGCTCACACTGCAAATCCTGTGTTTCCTGCTATGAGCTCAGCAAGCTCTGTGGCTACCTATTGTTTTTTATTACGTGTAAAGCATTTTTCCACTCTCTAAATCTATGGGGGAATGGGAACTCATTGTCCATCATTGCCTCACTTCAGGATAAGTTTCTTTCCTTTCTCCACCCATGTTCCAATGAAATGCAGCTCTAGATGTCATTACTGGTGAGTCTATGCGCACAGATGTTTGTGTGTATTCATGCATGTGTTTGTGTGTGCAAGATGGAGTTGTCAGCCACACCATAATTTAAGGTAATCCATTGTGCAAATACATGTGTATGTGTGCACTTGTGGCTACACTCATATGCATCCCATTTGTTTCAGTACATGCTCATGTATGCACGCATGTTGCAATGTATGTGCAAACAGAGGACATGTTGTACGTGTTTGCGTTTGTGAATATTTTACACACATAGAGAAACACTGGTTGCACTACCACCAGAGCCCAAATACTGTAGCTACCCGACTGTGTTTCAGTGTCAGACTGTTACAAACTGTGGAGAAGGGACCTTGGCCTCATGTCTGGACATGGAACTGGTGAATGTAGAAAAGGCGGCATGTGGCAGTGGAGGTATGGATGGCTACAAGAGGGTGTGGTCAGTGGATAAAGAGACCGATTCCTGTTACTGGGCTGTTTGATAAAGGGCGGAAAAGGGGTTGGTAAGGGGGTTGCTGGAGGCGGTCCACATCGCCCCTTTATTTACTTTGACCCCAGGGCTGCAGGAGGCCCGGGGAGGGCACATGCCAAACTCCCCAGGCGGGCAGAACTGCCCTGCCCTCTCCCTCACCTCTCTGCCCGCCCCTCTGTCTCCTGTTAGATATATGTCTATTTGGAGCCTGCATCAGTGGCAATGATCTTCTCTTTTCTTTTCTTTTTGGATATGAGTGTTTTCTTTTGAAAAGCATTCTTCAAAAGGTTGTTTTAACAGTACTTTGAAGCACAGATCATTGGAATGAGCATGTTTTTATTGCAACAAAGTACACCCTATGTTAATAGCAATAGTTTTATTACTCTTTAAAATGTGAATTTATTTTGGTTGTCTGTCAACAGATTTCACTGTATCTCTTTATTTTAAATAATCAACAGTTTATCCATGTTTATCCATATTTTTAAATGTATCTAATACATGTTAATTTTGGTGGCACTGCTTAATATTTTTCTCTTTTGTATTTCACCATAAACCAACTGAAGTTTTTAGGATTCCCTACAATAATATAGGGTATATTCTTTGACAAATTACTTTCTGTCACAAGAAACAAGATACATTAAACTTTAATCTTAAATAAATGTGACACATGTTATTTGAGGATGCAATTTCAGAAATGTGTAGAACAAATTGGTAAATTATGCATAGGCCTCATCAATCCCTCCCTTAATAAACTCACAATTAGTAGCATAAATGGAGGATGATAGGGGGAATAAAGGGAAAAGGAGCAGTGGCTCTTAAGATGTTAATTATTCAAATGAGGCATGGTGTACCTGCCTGATGTCAATGTCATCACAGTAGTAATTATTACCATGGTAATGCTATTGCCATTGTGAATCAGAGTGTGATTTATTTAGTTAAAGCAATTAGGCAGTGATATGATTAGAAATACAAACATAATTGCAAATTTAAACACATTTTTCACTTTTAGTGGCCGTTTTAATTTTTTAGTGCACATTCCTCTTAGCAACCTTTGACACGACCCTCCACAGTCCCAAACATTCATGGCAGCATTTAAATATTTCAGTAAAAATGTGTACATACCATAGTATCGAAAGTAACATAAAATCTGGGGTCACATTTCTTTGGATTTTTATTGGCAAATAAAAGACGTATTTTAGACTAATGGAAGTAATGTCAAAGTTTAAGTCAAAGCAGAACCTTGGAGCAACCTTTGCTCAGCAGCTAATATGCCAGTTGAAAACCAATAGTGTTTACTGGAAACAGTTTGTATTTATTATTTTCCCAATAAAAACATTCCTTTATACCCTGACATGTCTGACAGCGGAGGTTAGCATGATGTTGACATCGTGGACTGACTGCTTTTCAGTAGCGAGGGATTTGGAATTGAGAAGTCTTGTTTAGCGAGGGGACAGTTAATTGATTGTCAAATCATGTCACATTGTAGAGGGTAACTGAGATGACTCCGGGGCAAATATGTCCTCATAATCACGGTGCCCTCCTGCCCAGTGAGCTCAGCGGAGTCAGTCGCAGCACAGTGGCAGTGCTGAAAATGTCACCCCAAGATGACAGTCATATTCCATTACAACTATCGCTCAATATCTTCATGCAGGGCAAATTACAGCGTTTCAACGGAGCATAAAGTAACAAAGGAAAAGCCATATGGATATAAAATAAACTGGAATTATTTTTGTGAGGACTTTGTTTGTACTTTATTTGTGGATTTGATAGTTAATCATGATTTCACAGTGGCATTTGTGCTCTACAAAGAATAAATGGGGGAAAAGATCACAAATTAAAATATGCTTGTTTTGTGTTGAGAGTAACACGCTGTGACATATTGAATGACCTATTACTCTACTGTAAACCGCTTTGCCATTGAAAGTTGAAACCAGTGACAAAATCTATCCAATTCCAGTGGTTGTAAGTACCTAGAATGTATTGGACTTCTATGGGGATGCAATTGAAGCTGCTGGGCATCCTTCGAATTTCAGCTCCATCTTGTTTCTTGCCGAAAGGCTCTGGCGTGGGCCTGTGGTTGCCATGCGCCTCCTGAGGTGACTCTATCAGAGCCAGTCAAGCCTGAAATCAATCACTCACACCCATCAAAGGCTGCCCTGCACCGCCATTGTGACTGAGCCATCTGGGCCTCAGCACACTGTCTACATTTATCTCTATGAACTATATGTGGCTCTGTGTGCATTGTTGCTTGTGTCTGTGTGCATTTGCGTGTGTATATAGTATATTTGTGTGCTTTCTTGCATATGGGTGCAAGTTCAAATGAGATGAACGTATGAGGGGAGAAATTAATAAGCCATCCTGCATTGCATTCTAAACCATAACCATCTGTAGTTGTGAATGCAGGAGGAAGCAGTGGCAGGCCGTAGCATCCATCATGCAAGCATGCGTCTTTACACCTGTTCACAGCCTTCCACTACATGCCTCTCCTGCATGGCATCATCTGCTTGAACTAGTTTTCCTATGTGGAGGCCCTTCTCCTTTGGCCCTGGTTTGGTCAGTCTCCTGGTCTCCAGTCCGTCCTCTCAGTGCTGAGCGCTAACTGCCCAGCACTGTCTGGCAGGCAGAGTGGAATGGAGCGGCGCAGAGTGTGTGTGGCAGCTGCCATTGGAGGGCAGTAGAGCACCAGCGCATCCATCTCTATCAAAGTGGCCCCATAGCCCCAGAGGGTGCCCGAGTGTAAAGCACTACTTAGAGGGATGTTGGGAACACAGAGACAGGCTGGGGAAAATGTGGACAGGTCAGGCCAACATTGGACTCCAGTGGCTCTATGGACTCTGTGCAGTATCGCAGCTTTATATGAAGAGACCGACTGGCCGAAACAACAAATAATTGCTCTTAAACATAAATAAAGGTAGAAATTAGAGGTATTTAATAAAAAGAAAATAAAGAAAACAGCAATTAATGCTAAAACAAAATGACAAATGTACTGTACATAATATTTGCATCTAGCCAGTAGCTCAGTGGTTATCATATTTTAGAATATGCCGACAGTGTAATCTCCTCATGATGTATACTATTGAGTGTGGTCATCAGTATAGAATTCTGCACATGAAATTGCAAAGTATGCACTTTAAAGATGCATTTACCAACCTGTCACAAAACATGATTAAAATTCAAGATTATATAACTCTCAGATTTGAAAGCACATCTTTCCTAATTATGATTTATTATTTAGTTATTCTCTATGTCTGTTAAGCAAATAACTCCAGAAGGACATCTAAGGTCAGCACTATTCGGCCAGGACCAGTCAGTGCACTTCATCATCACATCATTTACAAGCCTTTTGGAAAAAGAAAAAGTCAGATGTACTTCTGCCATTTTTTCCAGGACATACACCCTGTAATGCTTTTTTCAATAGCAGTTCAATACTGTATTGAGATCGTGCCAATATCCATCAGCTTCACTGTTACATGTATTATTATTAAAATCCCCTCATATGCATTTGGTCAATAATCTATCTTAATTTAAAATGAGCCTTAAACCCCCTATAATACTGCACAGACACACTGTTATGTGAATACTTGTGCTTCCAGAGCAAAAGTCATTTCTTGACTCTGGAATAGCTGTTACAAATGTACTAAGACAAATTAAATATACATTTCTGACAAAGTCCAAAGTTACATGTAGGATGGGGATAATTTTTACACGTCACAACAAAGTGATGTTTTATAGTATAAAGAAAAAGAAAGTTACGAATATTTTCTAAATAGTCTACACGTCATTTAGAATAAAAAGCATTCTTATTTCTGCAAAATCACATTTACATTATTTTTCAAACAAAGCCAGATAGCCTTAGTGGCAGCTTCACCAATATCATATACATCACTTTTTGCTTTTTAATAGCCATCTTAATTTTAATGTATAACACCAAAAATTGTACAGGTTACATGTTTAATAGGCATACTGAAATTCTTCATGTGTCACTTACTACATTTATGTAACAAATTCATTAATAGCACATTTTTAAAAGGAAAAACTAAATACAATTGGATACTGTTAGAACAGCCATAACTACTTGCAAGTAAGTAATTAAAACAGATACTGCATATGGAAAGAGGAAAAAAATAAATAAAAAAATGTCAGGTCCAGCACATTCTCCTACATTTTAGTAGTTCTCAATTTAGTTAAAACAAACCAGCATGGAAACTTTCATCTCAGGAAGAAAAAAACATGTTCCTTGTTTTCTGCTTTTACATTAACGTCCATGTTTTCTCCATTCCATTTAGACAGAGAACTGGGATGCCCTAGTCCCGAGTGCAATGTCCCAGACCTTGGCCGGCTCTTTTATGTAAACAGAAACTCCTCGCTGTGAAGGGGTCCCATAGTTAAGAATTCCACTTAGAGAGCACGTTGAACTCTGCAGCAATATGGGGAGATTCATGTTCTTGCTCTGCGCTTTAAAGCTACTTCATGTAGCTCGAAACGTAGCCTCAATACCCAGTTGGCTTAGTATAAGTACAATAAACAATTCAGCTTAAGTCACAAATTTGTTTAGTTTTTATGATTTTATTCATTTGGGAGTTTTTATTATGTTGAAACCTCCAGGGAATCCATGCAAATAAACATAATGCCTGTCTGTACATTAGATGCCTGTTGATTTGATTTTTAACTCCAGTTGTTAATTTACTACATTAGGTTGTGTAGCAGTGTTGAACTGTATAAAGAAAATAACAGTTAGAAGTGCTTTCTAATCTGTGCATTTACATCTTCAATTTCTGCTTTGTCAGATATTCTAACATACCAATTGTGGTCATAATCAATATGCAAATGATTCATACCAGACAGTGTGTAGCAATTCAGAAAATTGGTATATGTCTCTATAAATGTAGGAATTTTATTTTAGGGATTTACACAGTTTACACACTTGCAATATATATTCTTTTCTGGTTTAATCGTCAAACTGTTTTTTTTTTTTTCTTTGTCAGGATGTGTTGTTCGATAGCGTTGCCAGATACAGCAGGGAACAGAACTTTCATGATGACAGCAGCATTTTCCAAACACTGTTACCATGTTTACAAGTGCCAGAGGGCAAAATAGGACCTTTTATTTCCCTCCTGCTAATTGTTTGATTTCCTGTTGCCGCTAGAGAGCTCGGCATACTGTAGGGGAAGAGAGAAGGCCCAGGTTGGCACAGGATCCTTGCACACTCTCACTTCATTTGTCTCAAACACTGTGATGGCTCCAGGCTAGCCTCTCTCTGGAGCTTTGTAGAAATACCGCACAGTGACATCTGACGTTGTCTGTCTACAGTTCCCTTTTTTTTTATCATCTCCGTTTTTTCCCCCTCCACCATCTCAAGCTGTTACTGACACCCTTGCAGAGCCTGTCATTGTTTGTTTTGCAGCCCTCACCCCACTAATAAGATAAGGACATAACTCTAGATGTCTGTATGTTCATCATACAAGGAAATGAATGACTGAGACCAATAAATCATAGTTTTAAAGTGCATATTTTAGTGGGAGGCTACTCTGCTTGGTGTACCCTGGACTGCCATTGTGTCTATGTGGAACTTGTCATTGGTTAGTTTGCATAGAGATACAATCCTCCCATCCCATACTGATCCCAGTTCTTATTCCAGCAGGTGGTGGGCTTTAAAAGTTCTTGTTTGTAAGCTGCCGTGGGAGAGATGACACATTTACGATGAGCAGCGCAGGCCAAACAGCCTGGCTACAGCCAGGCAGGGAATATTCCCCGCTCGTGGCGTGCAGCGCAGTGCAGTGCATTGTGGGCTTCTTGTGGTGATAAGACCACATAGTGCGCTGGACTCACCTACCACTGGTTAATCACAGAGGGCTATTCTCATGTAGATTTGCGTTAATCAGGACACAAGGAGATTGTTTTAATCGGATTGCTGGTTTTTGCTTTGTTTTCCTCTGCCTTCAGAACTTGGGAGTGCATCAGGAACAAAAAGTGGCATTGTCAGGTGGCAGTAAGCCAGTAATTCCTCTTGCAGCTTTTTGACGTTAGCACAATCCCACCGACAGACAGAGTCTCTGCGGGGACCTCCACGGTGATTGGGCTTCTGTGCAATCTCACCCCTGAACCTGGGCGCTGTCCTTTTGAATTAACTTTAAGAGAGGCTGCATAGTTGGGCTGCTACAGCTCCCACATTTGAAAGGGAGCCATGAAAAGGGCAGCTGTTAAAAGATAAAAACCATAAAACAAAAAATTTTTTCAGGACCAAACCATGGGGCAAGTTCACAAGACAAATAAAGTTGCTATCCACTCAGCACACAACTTTGGCTTCTGAGATAAACTGCTTCAGTGCAAACACGTGTACTCTGAACAAATGGATACGGTGAAAAAGCAAACCAAAGCACCTCAAAGATGATTTTAAATGCATACCTTCATACCTTCTGCTTATTAACCCAATATAATGCTATAGGAACGTAGATAGAAGTACATTAAAATCCAAAGTTAATAGAAATTTTATGAAATTGCATTATGCCATCATATGTGACTGTGATGAGGAGAACGACAGCGGCTGTCAAGTGACTGACTTGTGCCACATCGCCTTGGGTTTTGTGTGACGGATGCCCCTGCCGGTGCCAGTGCATTTCTGCCTGCCAGCAGGCCTTTAATCCCTCCTAATGGGGGTTGTCATCTCACCGCTAATTTAAATGCTCAAACCACGAAGCTCCCCCACCTGGCTAAGGTAATCCCAGTGCGAAGGGGCCCCTTCCCCACAGCTAGCCGCCTCGTTTTGGCGCCCAGGGGCCCGGGGGCCTCACCACCCTCCTACACAACAACAGCATCTTTCAATCATCTCTCCCTGATTGTATTCATCTTATCTGTGTTTAATTACATTTTTTAAGATTATTGCGGTATGCCATCTTTGCACACTGTGGGGGCCACAGAGGGCTGCTCATTTCGATTGCATTTTCATTTGGGCACAAATCCCCATCAAAGACTGCCAGAAATTATGGGGGAGCCATTTTTTCATGGTTGGGAGAGTTTGTAAACTTGATCCTATAGCTTGAAGTTCTGTGGCTTACAAATATTAGATTTAATATACATTAAGATCCAGTGGTGGAAAACATCTGGATCTTTTTTTAAGTAAAAGTAATAATACAATATTATAAAAAATATTCCCTTTGTATTTGTTATCCAGACATATGACCCCCTTGATTGTTATATTGTTGTTTAGTATGTAATTGGATAATTGTTATTGATGCATTATTGATGCGTTGAGGTAGCATTCCACTGTGTAACTACATTACATACTGCCTGCTAGTTTAATCTCTAACAGCGTGTCATGTTTTGTATGTAAAATAATAATCGGCAAGTTGACTATAGCTGTAAAATGAATGTAGTGGAATAAAAACTATATTTTTCCCCACTAAAATGTAGTGGAGTGGAAGTATTGCAAGGTATCATAAAATATACTTTAGTACAGTACTTGAGCACTTTAGTTAGGTTCCACCTTTGTCAATCAAAATACATGTTCTCTTCTCTTATAATTTCATTCTTTAGTGGCTGTTTTATTTGTATTCGTGTGACAGGCTGGCAAATGTCTTTTCCCAGACTTGACATGTTGGGAGGATGCACATGGTCCAGAGTAACATTAACAGTAGCTAACAGGTGTTTCCGCATCTACATCGTCATGATTTCCCAACTCTGCCTAATGAAGCTGCGATGGCTGAGTGTGATTGCAATCAGAGATATGCTTTTTTCCCCCCACACAAATAAACAATCAGCCATCTGGTCAGATGAGGAGGATGTTGTTTGATTGTAAACTCTATACTGGTTTTCTTGGCACTGACCTATTGCGCTCAAAACATCCTAGAGCAATTACAATCTTGAAACAGAAAATTAACAAATGCAATATCTTTGGATAGAAATTTGTGAATTATGTGTTTTTATAAGTAACTTAAGAAAATAATAACTGCTGTTTAATGGTCTCATTCACTGCTTGTGTTTTGTCAATAAAATGTACCATGGCAAATATTAAGATGTTAAAAACTGTGTGCCAGAATATTTACATATACAGCAGCTCTGAAATCTATGTTCAGCCCAGCACATTAATCTATAATGGTGTTGTACTGTGACTGTTAGGCTTGTAGCAATCAGCAGGACCTTGTGTACCACTTTAATATGGAATGGGGAGTGACGGCAGGCACACACAGAGCCTGTTGATGATTTTGTTTTCTGTGCATATTTCTGGGAGTGATCTGAGGTTGAATATGCGCGTGTTTTTCTATCCTTAGGTGTGAGTTAAATGCTCGTGTAAGTACAGCGAGGCGAGGGCTGGAGGGCGTCTGTCTAGTGGCTCCCCCTGAACTCAGGATGCCGGGTTCGCCGCCAGACGGGGGGGCGGTGGAGCTGATTATTAAAACATGTTCAAAAAAGATTTGATGTTCAAAGGTGCAGCACCTGAAAAGAGGTGACACTGTGTGCGGCTAAATCACATAGGATTACATGCGCATTATTGTTAACGCTTCAAGTGGCGCTGTAAAATAAATGTGATGGCAAGCTCACCTCATTTGAATAATTTCCAGAGTGCAAAGACAGATATGGGTTTTGGGCAGAGGGGGTGGTGTTCCAAAGGGGACAAAGGGATGAGACTTGGCAGCACATGAAAATGATCGTGTGACTTCAAGCATCCCCATTTAATCAGAGACAAGAAACCTGTGATTTCATGTGCTCAACTTTATTTGATCTGTACATGTCGCTTTTCTTGTTGAGTGGCTGTACAATCAAAAGTAAAATAGCCAAACTGTCTCAAACACTGATTCGCCATAACATCCCTACACCTTACTGAGGCCAAGATTCAAGGTTAATGATGAAAATGAACATACGACAACATTTTCTTGATCTCAGTATTCTGCAAGTCTACAAACCTCAGATGTGGAGTGTAATTCTTGCAGCACACAGTGTCTTTGTAGCCATCGCAGATCAGATCACTTCTGAAGCTCCATTACCAGCCATTCAGGCCTAAAACTGGAAGAGGCGCCCTAGTCAATGTGTGACACCGGAAGAGGAGCTTTGTAATGACTCCCTTCAACAAAGCATCACTGATAAAAGGATTAACTAATTAAATTAACAGAGTAAAGTACTTTATAACTGTTAATTATGTGGTTCCCTTGACTGCTCTGGGCCACTAGCACCCTTTGTTTGAAAGCCCCTTGTCTGTACTAATTGACCTCTGGGGAGCTTTTGGTGTGTGCGTATGCATGTGCGTGGGTGTGTGTGTGTGTGTGCATTGGAGGGTGCCTTACACAATCAAATGGCATGTATAAACAAACTGTCAATTTACTTTGGTGTAGAGTGACACTTTGTAGAACGTGGGGACACATGCTTAAATGACCTTGAATGTGCCACCAGAGAATAGTGCCTCTCTCTCTGGTTTGGGCCCCTCAGTAGCCTCATCCTGCACTCTGATAGGGCCACACTATCTTTTACATTGAGGCGGCACTCAGGAGTGAAAGCTGCTCTAGTTTTGGTGATATAGAGGTTTAGGTTTTTAATGTTTTTTAAATTGTGATCGCATAAAAATGTACTTTGAATTATAAAAATTCAAGTATTTGTGGGAGCATGTACATGTGTACATCATTTCTCAACCAAAATATGTTGCTTGCAGCGCAATGCCAATGTGTAATATAAGACTTTATAGAAAACCATAGAAGGCTTGTTTTGTTTATTCACCCCATCCTATAAAGTTTTCACTATCACACGGAGGCAGAAGTTGAGTCTTTTATCCTCGATGGTGTCTCCTCCAACGCGTGGCCAATCACATTATTAATCTCCATGGCTGCAGTCAAAAGGCTGATAGATGTGACCTGGTCTCCCATCCATTCCCGCCTGAGCCAGCTCCATCTTTTCCCAGTGGTTCTTTTAAGCCCTTCTCTTCTTCCAATGGGGTCTGGCCACCAAAATCCTAATGACGTCCTTGACAAGTGATCCATCAGTTGGCAATTACAACATCTGTCGCCATGACAAAGCTGCCCACAAAGATGGCTCCGGCGCTCTCTTTTGGGGCAACTCTTCCTCCCCCGTGATTATGTCTGGGTTTGGGGGAGATGCAGAGTTGGTGGGGTCGTGTGGGTGGGGGGGTTGGCCACTTTGTGTAGTAAAAAGGGGCCGCCCCACAACACAGACAGACATGTTGACAGCAAACACAAACATAGCAAAACAAATGGTTCACGCCTACCTCTTTAGATTTCCATTCAAATGCACTCCACAACTCTGTGAAAGTGCTCTATCTTCTATAGAGGGAAGAACCTACCAGCTGCCATCGTCTCTCCTCACTATAAAGAGGACCTTTCACTTGGGAACAATGAGAGGGCTTCTCTTGTCTCTTGGCCCAGAGTCTCTGCCGCACCATGTTTAATTTCAATAGCCATAGATCAATGTAGAACAACACTCCAGAAGTGATAGGGCTCATCTGAATCACCCAACAAGACTTTTGTTAACATCAGCAAACATGTATTCAAATAGCAATAACCTACAGTTGCCGTTGTAACATACAGCATTTAACCAGCAGGCATCTCTTTTCGAACGCCTGCACACTTTTCAGAGAGCTCCCTAATCTGTGAAGGTGTGTTTTGAGAGGAATAAATCCTGTTTCAGGTGGATACATTTGCAGATGATGCCTTTCATGCTGTCTTTTCTGTGGCTCAGTGGGAGGAAGGTGTGGGACTTTGCCTTGCTTTTCTTTCACCCCTTTAAGTGGAGCACCGGATAGATGGCATGACATCACGGGCCAAGCCGGCAGAACAATGCAAAGGTCATGTGGCCCATTGATCTAGGGGGCCCCAGATAGAAACCCCCGGTATTATGGGTCCACGCACGCGGGGTCTTACACACACTGAGCCATAGAAACAGACCACAAATGGAGCCTTGTTGTCTTCCCATTCAGGGCCTGCAATCAGCGGATTTACACTTTGATGTGGAGCTGAGGAATAAAGCCCTTTCGAGCACTGACCTTTATCGACTGACGGATTAAAATCCATAGCCCTCTCCCTCTCACTCCCCAAACTACATATCTAAGTTACAGTCCAGCTAGCTTGCCACTGTAGCTGAGCATTTATAAAGCCAGTCCTTTTCTTTCCCTTTATTCTCTTCTGCGCTTTCACCCTGACTTTTGTGCTTGGCTGTTAACATGGAACGAGATTTCTTTTTCTTGTCAGGAAATGACTGGTTCAAGATTGGTGGCTGTTTGACAGGTTTTATTCAGAAACCAGAGAACCAATAAAAGAAGTAAGTCACAGCTACAGCGTCACTTAATGTCAGGGCTGTTTCAATGATCATCCTGTGCAACAAATGCAGACAAAAACAGTGTTTTGACATTATATTTTTTTTAAATCTGCTATTTATTCTGCTATATATTCCTCAACTCATGGTATCTGAGTACCAATCTGATACAAGTGCTTTTTTCTTCCCAAATTTAAAATCTGCATACCTCATTGTGTGGATTAGGTACGGTACCATGAGGCCAGTGATAGCTTACACTAAAAATTGTGTCGACAACCCACCAGAACTACATTTATTTAACTGATAGCAGAAATACCTTTTCTAATGTGGTCCTCTATAAGTTCAGAATTGGGGCCAATACCAATCCGGTTTATAGGATCAGTGTATCCTTATTATTTTCATTGATGGAGGAGAAAATGACATTTAACGTGGTCACCCACATAAATTTGGAACCGTTTGTATCAAGCTCACTGTGAACCAAACACAACCACACAGCTTCCATGTTATGCTTCCCATCTATTGTTTTTAAAACCAATCCCTGATGCCCTCTTGGACATTTCTTTGTCTGCTGTTCTCCCAGAGGTGCCAGCTTGAACCAAATGAACAGAAACAGAATCTATCACTTCTCCATCCACTATCAGGCCAACTGGTTTTGATGGCCCCATTCTGCTTTGTCAGAAACATGCCAAAGCCTGCTGTAATGCGCTAAAGAACACTTAACAACCAAGTAATGTCACGGTAGACCAGCCGTCTGTATGCTGTGACGCACTTTAAAAATCTCGCAGCCATATCCACTTAATTCAGCTAGTGCTTTAGGAAGGCCCACCTGAGAATTGCGAGACTGCCTGCAGAGAGTCAACCATCAGCATTAGAGAGCATTACCACCGTGCAACAAATAAACACTTAGGCTATTTCTCACTTGAAAATGCGAGCCTACAAGCCTTTCCCAGAGCTCTTATAAGTGCAATGAGAATTTGAGTCTCTGTTTACTGCCAGCGTCACAGTCCCACAACACCAATTTGACCGCTGATACACGAGTTATATTCAAGTAATTACTGTTCTGTTACTGTGAGCCTTTGTTAGAGAGTCATTAATTTGTTAGCTAAACAATCATGGTTTAAGCACTCTAACTGTGAGTTTAAAAGGTTTAAAGTCGTATAGATCATGAAACCATTCTTCGGTTTCAGCTTGCAATGTGAAAGGTCTCAGAGCAGAAACAATTACATCACACCCACAACAAGGCCCTGAGTGTACAACAATGACAAGAGAATTGTGCCTTCAGGCAGAAAACACTTTACACACTGGAGATGGAGAATGAAGGGAGGGGGGAGTATTTTCTGGTTGATGAGCATAAGGTACATGTTCCATTCAGACAAATGGGGAGAAACAACAAGGTACACCGAGAGAAAGCTGCAACAAAAAAACTGTTTCATGAAATATTAATGTGATATATTTACTGACAAGCTACTAGAACCAGCTGCTCTCTTCAGGGACTTCAGGCAGAGAGAGCTTGCGCTTGACTGACAACCACTAGGTGCAGAGGTACATTCACATGACCTGCACATACAGACACAGAAACACACTCATACATGCGCTTGTGAAATTATGACTGGACAGGAGCATAGCCAACCCCTCTCATACCTCCAGAGGACACTGAGAGCAGTTTCTGTGTGTATTCTGAGAATGCCAGAGACATGACAAAAATGTCGACTTGTGGTTGCGTAAATATACTCTTCACAATATTACAAAAGAAAATCTATATATAGATCTCTATATATAGCTATGTAGCTATAAATCTAGCTATATAGCTAACTATAAGTCTAGCTATATAGCTATAAATCTAGCTATATAGCTATAAATCTAGCTATAAATCTAGCTATATAGCTAACTATATAGCTATAAATCTAGCTATATAGCTATAAACCTAGCTATATAGCTAGCTATAAATCTAGCTATATAGCTAGCTATAAATCTAGCTATATAG
>JAVQJF010018720.1:0-22562 GCA_036023855.1 Gadopsis marmoratus | reverse complement strand
GTCCAGGGTGTTTCCTGCCTCTCGCCCAATGTTAGCTGGGATTGGCTCCAGCCCCCCCCTGCGACCCTTCGGGATAAGCAGTATGGTTAATGAATGAATGAATGAATGAATGTTTTGTTATTTTTAACGGAATTCGTGTTTTCTTTATTGTTTCCACAAATGTTTTTGTGTTTATGTATTATATTCCATTTAGAATATGTTCTGTTCTGATTTTCAGTGCAAAATGCAACCTTTGGAAATCCATGGATACGCTGACTGATTTTACAATGAGAAGAGAAGTAAATATTTTCATCAGTGTGCAGTACTACTCTCGTCTGTTGTGTTTTGTCAATATATTCATGTACTTTGGTATCTCTGAAAAAGTCAAATCCAGGCTATATCATTAGGAAAGCAGAGAAGGTTAAAAGTGTTTCAGATTGAGCACAGCAGTGTGTAACTGGTTCAAACTGAATCAGATTGTCTGAACCATGTGTGTGTCATCAGGTGACAAAATTGGGTTTTTATAAACTATTGTATAGTTTTGAATGAAGTGTTTCATTTAGCAAAATATCTGAGGAGTTCTGCTACACGTGTGTGTGATTGTGTGAAATGCGTGTAGTGTTTTGACAAAATGAGCTCCGTTTTCAAAATCGTAAAATCATAATCAATCATAAAAAACTGTAACAAACTATTTTATCATGCCTACATGTATGTTAGACGTATGATGTTCCAAGCTACAAAATCAATGTATATATTGTCATTAAGATGTAATAAAGAATTAATCATTGCATTTTATTACAAATGTGTATAATCAAAAGTATGATATGATAACATATTTACATTTGACACGGTGTTTAAATTTTGTATTTTACATGTTCAACAACAATTTCAAACAACCTCCATTTTCTAAAGAGGCCCTGCCGTATCAATTTTGTATCAGATGTTGCAGTGCAATTGATGTATTGTCATGTCTCACTGCGGCAGTCAGTTTCTAAGGTCTGTGTGTGTGAATTGATGTCCTCGCCACTCTGGAACTGACACAGTGAGTCAGCCCCTGTACACAGCTCCGTGATGATGGATTATACACCTGCAGCCATTGGGACTGCTGGGACTCCTGCTCAACACACAGAGCACACGGGGAGTACTAGCTACCCTCTTAATCCTGACATGGAGACCAGTGGACCGGAACACCTCATCGATGTGAAACACAACTAGGATAAAGTGTGACACATATAGTAAAACATGCAGAACAAATCTTATCCAAGTTGCTCACTGTTCAAACCATGAGTTTAACACATACAATATTAAGTATACTTGTGTATTAAAATGGTTTGATTGATTGAGAGCTGTGTCTGATTTATTATAGTTCAAGTATGTACAGAATACTAATGTTCAGGATGTAGAATGCCTTTCGATTGCACCTTTACATCCACGTGCAGCTGGCCAGACCACCAGAAAAAGAACTTCGTCATTTTACAAGGAAGCTCCTCTGCTGTGCCAAAAATATATCCATCATACTGATTAGAAAATGTTCTCTGATAAGGTTGTTTCTTTGGGAATAAGAAAGCGCTAGAGATTATGTGACACTTTTTACAGCGTGGGGACCATTGACTAGTTACTTAGAAGAGTACTTCACTGATTGAGTCTATCTGCTCCCCAAAGTCACTGATCTTGTGAGGGAGAGATTTAATAAATCTGTGTAGCAAAGATTAAGATGTCCTGACTCATAGGCCCTGGTCACGCTCTAAAAACACTTGATCCTACATTTCCCAATAATGCAACTGGATAGTGTCTTTTCCTTATACCCTTCCTGTTTGGTAAAGACACAAGCTGATATACCCTGATGACGTCAGTACAACGTCATCAGAGTTATTTTCTACTCCAGAGCCACAAACAGTGGCGTACCCTTCATTATTTCAGCCCATTTTAAATACATAACCATTTACATACCAAAGTTGTACTGTAATATTGCAAGCTGTGTTTGGGCAAATGTTTTGTCCAATGAACATTGCAATGTACAGCAGAACAAAAGGTCTATAATCAAGGCAAGATTAAAACAAAATCTTGGAAAACATTATTTAGAATCATGAAAACTAATCAAATATTGAAGCGATTGCATAATTTCCTGCTAGGACAAGTATGCATGCACACTCACCAACACACAGGGTCGCTTACCTAGCCATCCCGAGCTGGAGTTGGGCACACACATGTCTGTCTCTGCGCTGGGCAGCACAAAGCCTACCACAAACACCTCCACCCCATCTGACATGAGCGCCAGCCCTAGCACCAAGAACAGCTGCCACTGGAACCTCCCGTGACCACACTCCTGGATGATCAGCTCGTATTGTTGAGCCAGCTCCTCCTCATCAGCCTGTCTCTCCTCCTCCAGCCCCTTATGGTCCCTTGTGGCATCTGACATTGGTTGCCCCATAGCCACCTGGCCCTCCTTATGCTTCCTATCTCCTGCCGACGGGATCCCCTGGTACTCGCCCTCATATATCTCATCCTCATCATCGTGGCCCTCTGTGGCATCACTGGAGCCCTCCTCGTTGTCATGGTAGCCTTCACCGTCATGCCTCGGGGGGTTCCGGTAGAAATCCTCATCTTCGTCCTCCTCATCCTGGAATCTGCTGTAGTTGCGGTGGGATGAGTACTCATCTGTGGCGCGGTCCACCACCTTGTTTACTTTCTTCGCTGCATGCCGCTTGGCCTCCTTGGCCATGTCCTTGGCCCCCTTAGCAAGGGAAGTCCTGTTATTGTAAGTGTCCTCCATTCTGGCTCCACCGATAGGTCTTCACGGGGGTTCAGAGGATACTTAGAGGTAGAAGAAAAAGGGAAGATGGACAAGAGGGGTGAGTGTACACTAGTGGGGGAATTGCAGGAATGGTGAGATCAGTGGGTCTCAAGATGCAGCAGGGGACGAAAACTCTTGAGTTCGTAGTCACTACAGGCGATAACCCACAATGGCTCTGGCAATCATCGGGTAGGCTGAGAGAGATGGGGGAAGGGTAAGAGACACACAGATACAAAAGAGAGAGAACAAGCAGGAGGAAGGACAAGGGAGCGATCAGAGAGAAAAGAAGAAGAGGAAGAAAGTAAAAGAGAATTAGATAGTGCCCATAACTCATGTCGCCCTTGCTATATTAATAACTATTCCAGGCTAACAGGTGACACCACACTGACAGCCCATACTCTCTTTAATCATTTCCCCCACCCTTTAATCATTTGGAGTGATGTGAGGAAAAGAGCTTCGGCTGTATAGCTTTCAGTTTTTATTCAAAATGAACATTCAATTTCCAGGGCCACTCTCCTTCTTTTATATTTCATGAGCTGGACTTAGTTCTGAAGAGATGAGCATTTTAAACAGAGATGCCGAATCTGCTTACTCATGATCGTGTCTGAGAAACAGAAGCTAATAAACAAGGCACTGCCCGAAATCAATTTGCCCCCAATAAAAAGCTGGTTTATAATAATAGGAGAAACGATCCAAGCGGACCGACACTGTCATATTTAATCTGTGCAAAGGAGCAAAGGAAAAATGGTCATGACTGGATACGCAGATAAATGCACAGGCACAGGCAGACAGTAGAAACACACACACGCACACACACACACACACACACACATACACAATAGCTATTTTCTAAGGCCCCTTATTTTGGTGACATGGGTCACACCTACTTGCAAGAAGCACACAGAAAGAGACACACAGAAAGACTCACTGACACACACAAACATGTCATGAACATATGTGAGTGTGCGCTCACAGCATGGATGGGGAAGCCCTTTCACATCTTGGCAGGCCAGTGCTGATGGGAGGGAGACCCCAGCCTAGCAGTGCAAATGATGTAACATGATTTCATGTGAGTGTTCAAGCTGTGATCCACAGTTCATCATCACATGGCCTCCACAGGCTCACTATGGCTTGTTTACTCTATGATTTGTCATAGCATGGAGACACAACCATTATTTTAACAAACTAAAAATGATTGTGGAATTCAGTCAGTTAAATGAGAAAATCCTAAATAGCTAGTTTTTTTACATTTCGTGGTTAAGATAAAGTGTGGAGATGGTCTTGAGATGTCCAGTGTGTGTGTGTGTGTATGTTCGTGGTCAAAGCTGTCCAGTGTGTGCCCGTGTGTCTAGGAGCTGCTCACCACATCCTCTAATGAACACTGAAGCCTTGTCAGGAGGACACAAATCACTGGGCCAGCTCCAGCTCCCATAATGCAATTTTACTGGGCAAAATGACAATGCTGATTCAAGGTGACTCTACTAATCCCTTTCGGCTAATTGGATGACTTCTGTGCTCATGAGCACACTCCTTTACACCTGGACTGATCATTTTTTAATACCTCCATTGACACCGGTGGTGCCTCAAATATTGTCCTAAAGATGAATCATAAAGATAAACTTTGTGAATGCCCACAATGACTAACACCCTGCCAGGAGAATGTCAGAGTTCAGTGATGTCACTGAACTGATGGATTCTGGATCAGGTCATGTTGACTATCACATATAATATTTCCTTAAAACAAGCACGCACACATACACATTGAGGTCAAAAAGGGGATGTATCCTGGTGGAGCCTGCCTGTCAGAGAATCAATGGAGTGTATGGTGATGGCCGTTGTCAGTGATGATGAAGCTCAGAGGACACACGAGCACACAGACAACCAACCATACCTGACCACAGCTGACGAGACCCTGACAGCGCAGACAGCCCAAGCACAGGGAGCAATCACAATCAAACTGGGTAACCACCAACACTCCCAAACAAACCGATGGCTCTGTTTTATTTTATGTTGCTCTACCCCATTCCATCCCTCCTGCTTCCCTCCCCCCTTTTTGTGCTCAGGCTCCCCCTGTAGTATCTATTGTTGCCACTTATTCCTGATTGTCAGAAATGTTCATTTTCCCATTTAAAATCACCTGTGTATGTTTAGACCATAACCAGCTCACTAGTCCATCTTAATGTCTTCACCCAAGCCTCCATACCAGTCAATACATCCCTAGTTGTAAATCCAGCTTCATACAGCTCTACCAAGTCCTGTCTCTTCTATTATATAAATATTTTTTACCTCATTATATTTGATTGTATACTGTGTTTCTACTGATAACAAGCCAACATGGTGATGAGGAAATGTATTGGAACATAAAAAAGCTGCATCCATACACTGTCCCAGGGCATAGCTGCTCTCTAAATTAGATCAAAGAGAGTTAATATAGTGCATGTACTGTTGCTGTGAACCATGTGACGATGTCGAAAATAGGCCTTGCTTTGGCAATAACCCCTGTCTGCGTGATGGATAGCGGCCCTGCTTTCCTTCAACCTCTTTAGAATACTAAAAGAACACTAGGTCAAGTATCACTTGGCCCCAAATTTCCTCGCACATGAACATAAAGACAAATGAAGAGATTAGAGTCACACAGTTTTGGCTTTGTATGTTAATATGTCCACAGTATGTGTGTTTAACAATTCTCAGTCCATTTCAACAGACCGTTTCATTGTTTATAATGAATCATTAGCCAAAAGTGGCACAGTAATGAAGCTGCTAATGAGCATTTTGAAAGAAAGAATTTGAATAATCACACTTCATAACATTGTAATGGCAGTGGTAATGAACACCTTTAGTTAGAGGAACTTAAAACATAATGAAGCAATTATCAGCACAGTAAGGGTTTCCTACGAGCAATGCACTTTGTCAAAAGGATTGATGTCATTGTTGGTGCCTATCTGCCTCGAGTCCAGCAGTCACCAAACAGATTGGTATGGGCAAGCAGGTTGTTAGAATAAGTAAAACATTTATTCTGGTCCTAGAATTTCAGGTTGCTTGACCCATAACTGCTGGAGGAGACAAATACTTTATAGTTCTTTATGAGAACTTGAAGGAAAATCAATAGGGCTTTATTTATTTGACTGAGTGCAGTCCAGACATTGGCCCTTACGAAGTGCAAAAAAAAGGTAATGATGCAAAACAATGGGGACAGATGAGGGGTAATCTTCTTTTTTAAACACTTTTTTAATGTTAAAACAAATGCATGATGGATGTATCTCCAAAAATGCTTTCATATTTTTAAATATTATGCATATACATTGAGCCAGTTTTACAGTTTATGTCACTTGCCCTGTGGGAACCACAAATGCTTTCTATCTCAGTCAGGTTTGGCTTGTCAGTGTCCTGCCCTTTCAAAGACATGCGCAAGCACAGTGGCTTGACGGCTGGTTTGTTCTATTAGCATCAGAAAGAGCAGGTCCAATCTCTAAGTGGGGAGAGCCACATGTAATCCCATCAAAACGGAGAGCCCATGACCTCATCTGGAAGGCAGAGGCACAACCAGCCCGGGACGTCTAAGGTTGGGAGATTTCATCAAACACTGATGCCATTACTGACTGAGTGGAGGAGCAGGGAGAGGGTGAAAGAGAGAGGTTGAGAGATGTATTAATAACAGAATAAATGGAGGCTGGGCAAAAGAAGGAAAAGAGGGGAAGACATTTTTTTGTTTCTGCAAATGGTTTCACATAAGCATAGAATAAAACGATTAAAACATCTTTCACAGCACCTAAACCTCACCTTTCACTTCTCTTTAACAGTCAGAGCTCCAGAACTGAAGGTACAATCTTCAGAAGCAGAGCTGATTACAAGCCATGCTAATGTTACATCATACAGGTTCATAAAGTAGTTCCTAGCATTAGGGGCTAACATTATTAACATTAATATTGACTTTAATGACTTTTGTCCCTATCTTGGCTAAGGACAAAAAAGGGCCCACGGTCTAAATTAATATTGTAACTCTGCACATTTAGATGAAAATAATGAAGGATACAGAATGCGGGTGTTCACAATTTTTTTTTAGCACTGTGTATCTATTTAGAAAAGAAAATGTTACATCTGTACAGATAGAAAACATAGTTTGGAGTTGTGCATAATATAAAACATTCCCCAACCCAGATTTTCAGAGAGTGAAGTGTGTCTCTTTTGCTTCTTTGCGTCAGGCCGATGCCTCTTTGATCTTCTTGGTAAACATATGGTCTGCCCGCCTTGCCAGACCTCACAGCTGACACAGTGCTTACATAGCAGATACAAAACATGCCACCACCACTGTCTGGTGCAGACCTTACACTTTATGTTGCAATGACACAATAACACAGATTACACACTGTATGTATGGTGGCTGCGTATGTGTGGAAACCATGCTCTCTCATTCTGAGACACGAGGATGACAAGAGGATTCTTTGAATGTTATGTATGCTATTTGGTTTAACTTGCCCTAAAAATAATGACTAATTCCCTATTTGCCTGCGCATGTCAGCAACATGTACAGACAGAATCATTTTGTGAAGCTCTCATATCTACTACATCATCGCTGTACGTCAACGCACTTTGTACTTTGAGTCCTTTCTTTGTTTCAACAGTGAAGCACTGCAATAGGAAATGTCTTCCTCTCAAAATAGCTTGTGTGATGCTGCATAAAGTTTAGGAAACTAACTGAATTACAGGTCAGCGGATGCTTTGAGATGGAGATGTTACTGAATGCAGATGAGAATGCAAAATGCAGAATTACAATGAGATTCCTGTTTACAATGGCAGATGAATCCTACAACAACTTGAAATCAAAGAGAAGAGGGCCAAAGGAATTCATTCTGCAATCACTGTACCTCATTTTACACGTTTTCATTGATGGACGCCTTCAGTGTTAACCCAGCAGGACTGCTACAGCAGCCCTCAGATTGCAAACAAGGCACTTTGCCACACATTTCCAGTTCACCAGCTGTGTGCCTGTCAATCGCTCACTGCCTCTTGAGGTGCAATTCACGGGTGAGTCAGTTGCCTGCTCCTGCATCTTTTCCTCTTTTTGGCGGCAGTGCAGAGTGCTTTAACTGCCCCAGGGCAGGTGGCTGGATTGCACTACAGCATGCACAGCCAACAAACAACGCAACACTCTGCTAAGGGCAAGCATTTCTCTAAAAACATGCTGGTGAAATGAAAAAATTGGTACACTATGAGCTGCAGTCAGTGATCATCATAAACCAAACAGAGGTCACAAACAACAGTTCAAGTAAGCAAGTAACAGCCCTTACTCATGTAGCTTAAATCAGATATTGTGACCCAAGATGTGCATAAAGGATTTACAGAAGCATTATCAATTAAAAAAGTACAGAAACTGGAATTGAAACTGCACTACATCCCTGAGGCAATCCCTGCATGTTGCCTACTTTTACTTAATGATGCCAGTTCCTCTACTTTTGCAGGAGGCATATGGAGGCATATTTAACGAACCCACTGAAAAAAACAAACACATACCAAACCACCCCAACTTCTAACCCCAACTATGAATAAATAAAGAGCTATCCCTGTCTACCAGCGTGCATGCCAGCTGTAGATATCATTGGAAAGATGCTGATAAATTAACAACATGACATTAAGTCCTAAAACATCTGATCATAAAAAAATAATAAAAAAATAAAAACCAATATTATCATTATATAAAAATACTAACGCGGAAGTGTTACACACCATGTTTCCAGAGAAAATGTAGTAATAACTTACCGTCGTTTATGGTGAGAAGAGTGGACTGACCTGACAGTTAACCATTGCATCCGACTCTGACAGCTTTTGCTTTTTGGGGCGGAAAAAATCTCGTGCGTTGTTTTACTGTAGAAATGGATCAGGGGTGATCGCCAGCGCACGACAGTGTGTGTGTGTGTGTGTGTGTGTGTGTGTGTGCTCTTTCTCGATGCAGTCCTCCCTCGCTGCAGTACTTCAGGAAAGAGAGAGATGGTGGAGGAGAGAGGGAGGGATGGGGGGGGTGGGGTGGGGGTGTAATCAATAAGTGCACTTCATTCAGTGATGCGGGTAATTCCGTCTGATGGGACAATCAGTTAGGTGACTGAATGACGTGGAACGCTGCAGCGCCGCATGAATGCTAAACAAATAAGAAAGGTCTCAATTTAAGCAGCCTACAGTCGGTGCTATCGTCCCTGCACCGCGAGTGAACCCCCACTGTGTGTGTGTGTGTGTGTGTGTGTGTGTGTGTGTGTGAACAATGAGCACTGCTTGCAGCGCAGGAGACAGGAGACAGGAGACAGGAGACAGGAGAGTGGTTAGAACACGATGCATCGGCAAAAAAAAACTGCTGCTCGGAATCGAAAAGTTTTTCGAGAGCTTCGCGTGTGAGCTGCAGCGAGGTCGGCGATCGGACGTCAAATCTGCGGACGTTCGTCTGTTTGTCCAATTCAGTGCGTTCAGTCGTCCGTTTTCAACTTCGGCCGTGTTCATAAAAGTCAGAGCGGCGTCACCTTGACGCGCAGAGCACAGTGCGTTTCCAACCGCTGCCTCTGTCCGTGGTGCTGACCGAGCGCCACGGAGACGATCACACTTGTCCTGTAAATATCCAGGTGCGCATTTAAACCTCGGTGCACATCTCAAAGTGACAAGCGTCGCCCCTGCAGCCGCCTGTTTGCAAACGTTGTCGTCAAAGTCCTTCGAGAACTGTGCTCCACGTGCTGAACATAGGAAGTAAAAATCCCATAAGAAACAGATTGGCCAGTAAATAAGAAAGCGACTGACCAAAAGTTGTTTGGGGTAGCCTGTTTTACCATAAGGAGAAAAACACACAATACATCACAATATCAAAATCTAATTATAAGCAATGCGATTATCTCAAGCACTCAATAAACCATCACAATATTGTACATTGATTTAATCATTAGTTTTATTATAGGAGGCAGGTTTTTCCAGGGACTTGAATCTGAAACACTGCCACAACCAATATACACAAATATAGCCAACGCTCATAACCCAGTGTTCATGGTACAAGAACAAAAACAATGAAATTACTCTCTTACTGACTTCAAGCATCCCTCCACCACTGCCTACATTTGATTCCAGCTTAGATTCACTTTTCCACTACTCAGAAGAAGAGAGCGCTAAGTAAAGCGTTACGTTAACGTTACGTTATTTTGTTTTTCGTTTGCACACCACTGAGCTTAACTTGTCAGCAAGTGAAGCCCTTGATTTTCAGATGCAGTTTTAGCACAGCAAAGCACTTTCATTCTCTCTCTGAGCCCAGCAATAATGACCACAGAGGGAGTACTACTATTGACGAACACCACACAAAGATTATACAATCCTGTTACAATAATTGCGTAACCTAACAGAGGCTCTTAGCGATAAGTAGGCTCTTTACATGAAGTGTGAGACAGTGACTGCCTGTGCGCCTGCTATGTCAGACCCGAACGCCTCTGAAACCTGCGAGTGGATCCTAGAGAAAGTGAGGGAGGGAACAAAAAGAGATGACGGACTGATGCAAGCACAGGGACATTCAGCCTTTGAGTATTCACATCATTAAAGCCGCAAACTAAACCAGCAATACCATTGAGACTCAGACTGCCGCAAAAATTACTACTAGCAAGCTCTTTGATGTATTACACCCAGTTCATCTGAATCCTTATTCTCATTTTTAGAAAAAAAAAATCTCAATAGCTCCATGTTAAAATGCTTAACATGAAGGAAGTGCAGTGAATAGTGCAGCATGGCTGTGCTTTTGCTTACTGAGTTTTAACACCGAGACATGGCTTTGACACGGGTTGTGCATCATATTAACCACAAAGGATACCGCACAGGATTGTAAACGATGCATACAGTGTGCAGAAATACACACACAACACAAAAGCGTGCAAGGGGACGCACGAACACACACGTAAACAAAAGGGAAGGCATCTATCTTTATCTTCTGAATTTGATGATTCACAGAAGCAGTGACCTAGGGCTTGGGACACGATCTGCTTTTGATTCCGAATTGGGAGCCAAACACACCGCAAGCCATAAGACTCCATTTACTACTGCTGGAGAGCTGAGGAGCACTTAGCTTAGTGTACAGGACAGTGGAATGACCCTCACATACACCACACACACACACACACACACAACCCACTGTGCATGCCAACACTTTCTCTCCCTTTTCTTGTAAGGCTCTTCTCTTTGTTGTCACATAAACATGCGCACAAGCAAGAAACATGCTCGTGAATATCAGTGTCGTTTTATTACAGTGAAAGCTTGCAGGTTGGATACTGACATGTGTGAAGAATGGCTGTCATGTTAATGAACTCTCCTGCCACATTCAGTAAATGTGGCCTGATATTATTGGCGGTAGGTAATAAGAAAGTGACCGTGTTGGAATCCCATATAGCCATGCTGGCTGAGCAATTTAATTAAACCCTCCTATGCCCGGCTCTCAACGTCCACATAATGAACTATATGTGTTGTGATGTGTACAATTTAAAGACTATGTAAAAGAACATACAGCGTCACATTTCCACTTGAAAACATGTGTAAGTATGTCTCTTACTGCATGTTGCTCTTTTCACATATTTATCTACTTGTTTTTGTACTCTATGCATTCATTCATTCATTCATTTTCCATACCGCTTATCCCGAAGGGTCGCGAAGTACCTGCAGTGCCAGCCTTCCTTAAGAAATTACTTTGAGAGGTGGAGGTAGACTGGAACAACTGTCTGCTGCTTATCGTCATCCAAATTATAACAAACGGATGTGGATGGTAATTGTTTCTGCCATGTGGAGATAGAAATTCAAGCTAACTGATTTAGTCTACGTCTTCGCTCTCAGCCTCCACTGCTCATCTGCACTCATATGGCTGACCACTGTATGCTGGAGTCAGCGTTTAATATTCTATATGGATATGTTACATAATGACAGAATTGATGCAGGCTTGTTGTCTGTTAGCTGGTTGTTAATACTATTTTATCTGAGTGCAAATATATTTGATACCCAAGCATTCTGAAAGCAAAACAAAGGACACTGGTGTCACTGATAGAGAGATGTGATGGATTAGAGTGGCCCAAGGGGGAAGTCCTGGTCCATCAAAATGTAATGAAAACTAATTTGAAAACAGCAGGCAGCTATGAATAAATCTAAGCTGAGTTCTGGCAACACTGCGTTCAATGAGAGGTCATCATTGTCTCATATGAGAGAAAAATGGCTTGATAACATTACGATTGATGATAGTACATCTGCTGTTCTCTTCAGGAGTTATGGCTGTCTGTAAATACGTCTGACCAAAAATCGATCAAGGGCAGAAACAATTTTACACGATGTTTGTAATCTAGTTTCCCTATTGGAAAGCCAAAGATGAAATTACACGTACACACAACAATAGAATGGGACATAATACCACTTTTTAATGGTTTAAAATACAGTAAAAATGCACTGTAAGAAAAAGCTATTTAACAAAGTCAACTTGTATCAGCAAAGAACATTATTTCCTTATTTCTGGTCTGTCTACCATTGCAAGGTCCTGAATAGTCTAACATACTAAAATGCCAGGGGGAAGAAAGTCAAATGGATTGTGATTATTGTCCTGGAACATATTGAACAGGCTATGAGAGAAGAATGTGAGTTGAATCCCATTTGAACACACAAGCCCAGGTGCATGCTGAAAAGAAGATGAAATTTACAAAAGGCATCTAAAGAAGGGTTTGAGGCCGTAATGCTGGCTTTAATCCGGCCATTTTGAACAGTAGCTTATTACCTTTGCCCGTAACAAAAGGAAAACATTATAAAGAGTGGGTACAGAAAGGTCTCTCTCATCTGTCTATATCTTAAACTCAGTTCTAAACTATTATTAATTATTTTATCGATGGAAGTACTCATGTGTGTCAAAAGACAGGTGTAAAAACTGATAAAGTCCTTTGGTCATAATTGATGTGTGTTAATTAAGAGAATATGGATTTCATATACTTGAAAGATAGTAATTTAATTTAATGTAATCTTTTTATATTCCTTTTATTATGGAGCATTTAACAGGATACAATTAATAGTAAAACAGTCATTAAAAACAAACAGCTCACACAAAAAGAGACTGGGCACTACACCAGATTAACAGTAGACTATTATGTATTGTGCTATTAAAATACTGCGAGAAAGACAAATACAGTACATATGCCTAAAGTGCAGGGCCTTCCACAGAGTATATACAAACTCTGCAGTTGTCTGTGCCTAACCAGTCCTTGTTGTAATGGCATAACAAAAGCTGACAAGCAGTTTAACATCAATGGCACGATACAAAAGCAGTGAAACTAACAACTTGGGATGACAAAAAATCACCCGAAAAGAGAAACTGTGAAGAACACATCACCAAACCCTTTCAAAACGTGTGAATCGTCTGCTCTGAAATGGAAATAAGTAATCTGTGAGAGCTCCAGCTTCATGTCATTCAACAGGAAACCTCCATTCCCCCGCAGAGCAGCAAAGATTAGCCTCTGTGCTTCATGATTCTGACTGAAATTCAGAGCCTGCATCAACTGTCAGGACATGTAATAATAAAATATGTGTGTGTGCTAAGGAGTGTCTGTGCCAGGCCTGGCTTGCACTAAGTAAGCATTCTGTTCATTTATAATACGCAGTAAATTTGATATGAAATGTATCAGACTGAGTTCTTGATTCAGACCCGAACACTTTGTGTTCAGCTGTCAAACTGCCGTTTTTGGGGATATTACTGCACTGTCACCAAAGTCACAACCATTAATTTCCCCTTTTCAAAGTCAGCCTGCAGGTCTTGACAATGCTGACGGGACACCTACAATGGCGAGGAGGCTCCAGTCCAACAGTACTGCTTGCAGCTCTGCCACAGCTGAGTGTGACCATATGTCTCTTCCCTCTACAGTCTGTCCCAGTCCAGGACTGCCAAGCCGTTAGGCCTATCCCACATATGTGTCATAATACTGTTAAGCACTAGGTGTTTGTCAAGGTTAAGTCATTGCTGTAATTCAGTTTGTTTTTGCCTAAGTGAACAGCAAAGAAATGGCCAAAGGGAAGTTCACATGGCAGTGGTCTTCCCCGAGGACTTACACCTTCTTTAGACTGGTAAGTTCGTTTCCTCGTGACAATATTTAATCAGCTAATCTCTAGGCAGCATGACAGCCTACTTATGAAACGCAGTTTAGAAACCGCCTTTGCTCCTTGAATGAGCACAGCTTCCAACTGAAGATTTGCCTGAAATGATTTCTTTCAAACGAGCATTATTGTAATTTTAATGGGATTATCAAACCATAAATAAACTAACGACGTAACCATGTATACATTGATTTGCTAACCTATGATTTTTCAAACAATAATTTCTAATAAGTAACGTAAAGTCATATGAAGTTGAGAGAATATCTATGTGGACAGTAGTCGGCGTATCGTGTGTGCTCAAGCCTGACCTAAAAACTCCAAGCCCTCCTAAAATGAGCCCCAGAGCCTGGAAGGTACCATGATACTCACTACAATGTGCTGCTGGCTGTCAGGATACATCTACAATAATTAAACTGCATTATAAAAATCACAGGCTGGAGTTTTGTATTTGCGCCGCACGCTCGTACGTAAGCTTGGCGTTGTTCCGCTTACCGTTGCCACGGAAACAGTGTGTCCTATCAAAGACCATTTAGCAGGGTGACGTAGGAACAGAAGCCAATCAGAGCGTCTGATGTTTAAGAGTCAGTCGGTTTGAAACAGCAACGCAAGCGTCTCCCAACTGACTGAATCATTTGGGAAACAGATATAAGTGAGGGAGCCTAGAAATATAAAACAGGTAAACATTTCGGAAAGCACCGTTTCTGCACATCTGTTCTCCGTGTAGGTTCGTTGTTTCATAGTGATAATTGACGCCTAGACACTGTGAAGCAGCACTATTTGCCAACTTTGCAGACAAAAAGGAAGCGTCTCTTGTTTTGACACAGTAACGTGAACAGTAACTTTAACTTTAGAGAAAGTTACGCCAGCGTATAGTTTCGTCCTGTTTTGTAAACTAGGCTGTTTTTAAGATTCTGTATGGCGTGTTTAGCTAACATATAGGTGCGAATTTACATTTTGCATACCAAAGGACCAGTGTCGAATGTGTTGCAAAATGTAGCTAGTTGACGTTAGCTAACACAGTTTTCCCTTTGTATCATACAGCTTCTCCATTACATCGTGTGTCCTAACGCTGGGTTAGTCCACCGTGTCCTGTATGTACAGTAACGTGTAGCTAACTTTGCTACACCATTATATAACATGTAGAAACTACCAACCGCTGGTACTGAACTGTCATGTGCAAAAGGCTGTTGTACGACATCTTGATGGGCATTATCATTTGTCCCAATGATTAAGAAGACGCATTTTATTCCGTATAAACCACGTTTTACAACATATGACTTACATGTGAGGCATACTTGTGGCCTGACATTGCTACCTTGTGCTAAACTAACGTCATTCCAACTATATATCTTTGTCTAGATGTCCTCAGAGGATGAGGAACCAACCAGTCCTGTTCTGCCCAAGGACTCTAATCCGGGCAGCTCTGTCTCCTCTGAGCTTCAGGTGATTTTTAAAACAACAACAACAACACCGTCACAATGTATGCGCCTTTATGCATTAGTCACATTGCTCCGATCAGAGGACGCAGCAAAATTGTGTGGCACATCTTCAGCGTGAAGACGGTTAGAGCAAGAATCGCATGCAAGACAATCAAACAAGATTTAAACATCCACCACGCTGCAATCGATAATCCAACCCACGTATTTGAAAACAAAAGTAAACACACCCAAAATGTATATTAGTATAGCCCGTTACATTGCAAAACTACGTGCATGCTCAACTATTTAACTTCTAAAAGAAAAGCTGAATTTTCCTGAAATAGATATTGAAAGACACATGAGCCCACTGGTGTTTTTCTTCTGTTTACGGATCTACAGGATGAGTATGAGGAGCTCCTCCGCTATGCTGTGGTCACCCCTAAGCTTGATAAACTCACCAGTGCTCACTTGCAGCGGCTGAGCACCTCACATTTGTCTGCAGAGGGCCAGACGTCCCAGAGAAAAGATGACACAAAATCGCTGCACCCAGCAGGTATCTTGGATACTCTTCCTCTTGTATGCAGGACAGATTCATTCACACGCATGTTTGTTGTTTATCAGCCTATTTTCTTTCACCTTGTAAACCAGTCTAGTCAAGATTCATATGATATCAGTCTGTCAGACTGGACGGAGAAGTGCAAAGGGATGTAGAAAGCAGACAGCCGATTGGTAATGATCTCCTGGCCCTCTGCCAGTTCTGCTCTTTAGAGTGCAGGTGTTCTCTTCCCCCTGCAGAATTTAATTAAGATATTGACATAAATGCTTTCCTGGACGAGGAGACATGCTCGTCTTATTCAGCATTCTTGCCATCACCTTTTCTATTCTTAAACTGTCTTTTGTTTCCTGACTTTTACATTTTCCTTTTACCTTTAAATTTTACTCACTTATTGAGTCAACATTTATTTTAGCAGCATTGCCTTTTTATCTATTTTCCATTGTGCCTTTCTCTCTGACTTCCTTCCCTCGTCTCCTGTCTTCTGTCAGATACTGCCACTGAGGCTAAAGTTGGGAGGCATTCCAGCAGGAGTGTGAGATTATCACACTCAAGCGCCTCTAATGGTAAATTAAATTAAAAATATAAAGAAACAAAGTGGTTAGGTCTGATATCTAATTATATATTCATTTTTCTTACTATCAGTTAAGCTTAGAAATACAGGGACCATCCAGTTCCAATGTTGTCTCATTTTCTAGTGATATTCTATTTGTCAGTGTTTCTTTCTTTTTTCTTTTCCTTCAAGTGGAGGAGATAGCGCCTCGGTCATCTGGCAGGGCGTCAGTGCTCTCAAACGTTCCCTTGGACAGGTTACAGACAGCAGTTGATAGGTCTAGGCCAAACAGCCCAGACCCCCTTGAGTCTGCTGTGACAGAGATGTTTATCTCAGAGGAGAACATAAGCAAGATGGAGAACATTCTGGACACTTGGAGCAACAACCTGAAGGTTAGTCTGCTTCTTCATACTGTAGAACTCTCCTTCCACAATCAGTCAGTTTAATGGCTCTTATTTGCTGAATGCTTGAGAGCTGACCATAGATAATGTTGTATGGCTATAAATAGGGCTCTGACATAGCTGAATAATAATATAATATATAACAGCAGTGCTGTGTTTAGAGCTTCAGCAGTTTACAGCAAAATAGGCCCAAGCTGGCAAGTTAATTCTTAATACATTGAAATTATGAAACGGAATTGCTCATTTACTGTGAAAAATATGTATTTTAATCACAATTAAGACTTTTGCACAAGTGAGAAATTGAGCCTTTGAAGATCAATCTGGAAGGCAAATTATGCTTTATCTGGCATACACATTTTAGTGTTACTGCGCTTCATTTGCAAAACCTAAAATAGTGTTATAGTGTAGTTTAAATGTGGTTGTCTTAAAAAGTAATAATAAAAAGCTTTTAGTTTATATTTGTCACTAACCACGTTTCAGATCATTTATTATGAAACTGTACATGTACGAGCAATTGAGATCTGCTTAGTAGGTTTATACTGACATTTCCTTTACTACTATACATACTGCAATGACAGTTTGACTGACATGGATTAAATGCAAGAAATACTGTGGACAATGTACATAAGCGATGGTGTGGAAGAGGTCAGAGATTAAAAAAGGAATGTAAAGTGTTTCAGGAAGGATGACAGCTCCACTCTTCATGGCACCAGTGACCTTTTTAATTGTGTCTTTGATTTTGGAGGAGGTGTGTGTCTGGATGTGGGTGTCCTTCCTGCCCTTTTCTTCTGATGTTGTAAAGCTCATTCATGGAGGGCAGATGACAACCAATCACCTGATAAGTGGTGCTGATAAAAGAGAAGAGTTTGACTGAGGAAAAGACAATGAAGAACCACAGACTGTAGACGACGTGGATGACTCTTTCCGTTCTCTGGACTGTTAGAATTGGTTGGCTGTGAGCGTCTGTTGCTGCAGGAAGAAAATCTGTTGTTTACCTTCCAAATAAGCCAAACGTGTTCACATCTGTGGGTGTTGTGTATGTTTCACCCTGTAGAAATTTAGCTGAGGTCACAATTGAACCATTTACCTCTAAAGCCAAATTTACACTATACTTGTGCATTAGGGTGTCATGAAGTGTGGTAGCCTGTTCTTGCCCTCTGAATCCACTGGCAGTGTACCTCCGTAATATGTAACATGCACGTCAGTAAATCTAATCTGCAAAACAAAAACAAGACTAGAGATCATATCTGCCAGGTTCCTATATTTTGCAATTGTTGTCATTGTTTATGTCATTTATAAGCAACAGACGATATGTGCACGTATGTCCGTATTAACTAAGGTAGTGTAATGAACACACTGACTGTCCCACCCTCTATTTCCTAATTAGTCAAATGTACTGACTGAGCTCAGGAAGTGGAAGCTGACATTTAAGGAGCAACACAAGCTGGAGATGAGGAAAGAAAGGGAGAGGTATGCAGCCCAGACGGCTGTCCTGAAGTCAGAGCTAGACAGCCTGAAGGGGATGCTACACACCTATGAGACTTCCAACCAACGAAAAGATGAGGTGATTACAGGTGTATTTATTTCCATACTCCATTACTTAATGTGCTGGTTGGTTGGACATGGATTAAGTACCAGACTGAGATTTAATTTCCAGTCATTTCCATTGTTGTGAACTTTTAGTGTAGGACTGGGTGGGCTTAATTCATGTCTAAGCTATCAGGTACATATCTTTATCTTTTGCTCACTTGCACACTCTGTCTCTCATTCTTATTTACATTTGGCACTGGAAGGAAGATGAGTAGCACCTTGTCTGCTTGTTAGACTGACAGCTTATTGTGTGATGTGTCCTCCCTCAGGTGATTGTGAACCTGAGCCAAGTGTTGGACAGGCAAAAAGAAAAGCTTGAAAAGATGAGGACCTTCACCCACTGGAGACTTCAGCACGCTGAGGTCAAAGAAGAGGTACACTGATGACATTGTGCTGTTTCCCACAGGCTGAAAACCTATTTGCTGATTTTAATGCCAGGAGCATATTTACATGCTCCTTCACATAGCATCTGTGCTTTTTGTTTGTCTTTCGGTATGATTCAAAGCTTTCAACTCTCATCTAGCATAACATAACCCTGTCTCTCTTGTCTCCTTTTTCACTAAGAAAAAGCACACAGATGCTTACTAGTTTAGTCAACATGAAACAGAAAGTTAAATAGTTGTTTTTAGATG
The DNA here is from genome assembly GCA_036023855.1 of Gadopsis marmoratus. Taxonomy (NCBI): domain Eukaryota; kingdom Metazoa; phylum Chordata; class Actinopteri; order Centrarchiformes; family Percichthyidae; genus Gadopsis; species Gadopsis marmoratus. The sequence continues at coordinate 3,521 of JAVQJF010018720.1, read as the reverse complement.
TTTTTATGAAAATTAAGTTAAAAATGACTTTACCTGGCACGGGGGAAAGTACATACGGCTGCTCTGCATGAACGTGATACAAAAGGTAAAGGCACGATAAAATATTTCTTTTGGTGAGCTACTCAAATAAATTCACTGTATGGGACACACTTACTCTATATGGTAATGTGATTGATTTTTAAAAAATATTTTTGTACAGACAATATTAAAGAAATTATCTTATGATCGTGTTTGAATCATCAGTTCACTCATTACTTTAGGCTGTGGTCTGTGTTTGTTGATGATTTCAATCACATATGGTATATAGTATAATTTATGTTTTTCTATTTTGCTTATTTTCATATGTATATTCTTTGAGAAATTAATGTACCATTACTGGTAGTGAATGTATTGTAACATTTCTAGATTACTGTCAGTGCAGTTTAATGGTTTTTGCATTTACAAAATAGCTGTTTATACAATTTCTTTAAAATGGAAGATTAAGTGGATGACTCATATTTTTGTCTAAGCCATGGCACAGAAAGTGCACCACAAGAGAAAATGTACTGCACCTGCACAACAATGAATTATGGGTGTAATTGTTTCCTTGTGAATATTTTCATGGTCTTGTGGTTCCCTGCCAGGCTCTTGCTGCTCAAGCAGCGCAGCACCACTACAATTTTCAGCTGAAGAAGAAGGTGTGGTTGGGCTGGCACTCTCTGATCCAGAAACACTGGAAGGTCAAGGTGGAGCGGGCTTGCCGTGCAAAGGCTGAAGAGGTCTGCACCCGCCTTTCTACGGAGTATGAGGCCAAGCTGTCAGAGGTAAATAAGCAGGTGAAGCACCTGCACATTAAATAGTGTGTATGGTGATGCTGCATTGCTGAATTCATACTTGACTGTACGTCACTGAGGTGTTTTACCACATCATTAACAGTACTCTGTAGTCAACAAAATGCATTGTATAATGCATCAGTTACAGATCTGAGTCATATGAGGCAAACCCAAAGCAATGATTTCTTAGGTTCTTACACAGGTACACATATTTTTCAAAGGTCTCTTCAGTGAATTGTTATAAATACATACAATTTGAACATCTCAGTGATTAACAGCCACACTATACTTGATTACTATGTTGCAGTAAAATCACTGCAGAGCAAGTATGTAAGATTGAAACAGTGTAACGGGAAGTGACAAAGAAGTAAAGGTTAATTAGGTAAAATTGTTATTGATGTATATCAAGGGTGCCAAACAAAAACCTAAGATTGAAAGCAAGAAATGTAACAACATCAGGTGTTATTGTCAGTATTGTATAAACTGATAAATGACTGATTCTGTCTGTACTCTGCTACCTGTCTCCGCAGCACTGTGAGGCTATAGCAAAGGCCCAGGCAGAGATTCAGAGACTACGAATAGAGCGAGAGCGCTATGAGGAATCTATGAAGAAAGCGTTCATGAGGGGCGTGTGTGCTCTCAACATGGAGGCTCTCGGCATGTTCCATACTACAGAGGGACGGCCAGAGCAACCTCCAGTTCATGATCAACATGGTCTGTAACAAAATGACCACACAAACCTATTTTTAGAGCATATCCATAAACAGCTAGCATGTTAAAACTTGGACTGTTATCCTCATCACAAGACCCATAATGACATAACTAGTCCCTTGCTCTATACAACAAACCATACAGGCATTGTTAGCTTTGTATTGATTCAACGCAGCTATCAAGACAGAAGCTAGCAGAAAAGACCGAAACCATTTGTCCAATATAGTGCAGCTGTTTGCTAATTTATGAATCGGTAGCATGGACAGGGTCTTTGTTCTTTCTTGAAGTCATTTATTGGCTCATCAAATGGAGTGGGTGTGCTGAGTGCTGACCGAGGGGTACTTTTCACAGGTTATAACCTTGATGATTAGCTGGAAAGGTTCAATAGCCCTTTGCAACATATATTAATTGCTGTTATTTAGTAGTGTTAATGCTGTGAAGATTGGGTTTGGGACAATACAGGATATTAGAGTAGACAGACAATAACTATCATGAACCTGGAACCAGACAATGGCACCATAGCCAACAAAAGGTGCAACAGGTCAACAGTGCTCAGGGTCACTGAGCTTTTAAGTGACAGTACAAAAGTACTAATCAGCCCTAAAACCTGCTAGCATTACACCATTATCACCACACAGTCCCACTGACACCAGCCAAGATAGATCTATGGTTACATGCGGTTAACACCAAAACTACACCCTGCCATCAGCATGTTGCACAGAAAGTGAGGATCAGGCAACAGTTCTATTCTGCTGTTTGTACTCTGCTTTTTTTTGTGACCAACATGGCTGCTGAGGCTGTATCTCACTGTTTTTAGCTTAGCTTGTACAAATGAACTCTAGCATGGTCTACTGCTCATCCATCTGCTTTCAGGTTTAATGAGTTAATTGCGACCTGTAATGCATTTCAACATGTTGAGCACTCTTTTTCTGTTGCTTTGAACAAGAGTTGATTTTCTCTTTTATAATCTCTCGTTAAAAATCAACTGATAGATATTTAGCTATCAGTTGATTCAAAAATGGCGTTATAGGCATATAGGAGTTATGCATAATTAATAACCAGCCACCTTTTTTTATTTTTCAAAGCAGTGTTGTGTAGTTGGCACTGGCATTTCTGTTACATAATGGTTTTTAACACAAACAAGCATTATTTTTCCAACACATAATCAGATTAAAAATGTACTGATAACATATCTTCAAACAAGCAAGAGAGGATACATTTGGAAACTCCAGTCCCAACATTCAGCTTTAAAATGTGTGATCTTCTATAAATGTAACTAACATATCAAGAATATACTGAGCCAGAATCTACCTCAATTAATGTTCTTTTCTTTCTGTAGATGTTCTGCATCCCCAGGATGAGCCTGGCTCTAATACAATGGCTCAATTTCAACCATATCCCATTTCTTCCACGCGGTTCAGCCCAGTCCACTTTGACCACCCGGACCCTTCCCACAGCGAAGTAGAGGATATGGTGAGACACTGACAGTTTATATTGAAACATACATTCATATACACAGTTCTTCTGTGCCATACATAGTTCAGGTTTTCTCAAATCTCTCATTCTCTGAATTCTTTTTTGTCATTACCGTACCAAATTCTGACTTCACACTCAAGTGTTCTCAAGTAGATACCACTAAAACAGAAGTCGGTTTTCTTTTCTTCAGATGGGCTCTGGTGCCTCCATGTCCAGGACAGAAGTACTCCCTCCCACTACAATGGTGCATAGCTCACTCCCACTTGGGGGCACTGCAAGTTCCCACAAACAGGTTAGCATTAGACATGTGATCTATTGACTCTGGTACAAGAGGCTTACAAGAAATGACTATGTCCACCTTAACAACCGCTATGTGTAAGAATGACCGTAACTATATCATTGAATAAATGGTTATCAGATTGGTGACCAACAACACACAATGACTCACGTTTAGTAAAAAAAGTAATTCTCTACTACGGTAAATACATTTATACACAATGCATTAATGTTTGTTCTTTCAGG
>JAVQJF010018715.1:0-22942 GCA_036023855.1 Gadopsis marmoratus | reverse complement strand
TATGCAATTAACTGATTTAGTAATATCCTCAACCATTCATGACATCTAGTTTTCAATTCATATTACGGACTTTTTTCGTCCTTTTTCACTTGTCATTGCCTAGGATGCACAAGGTTTTTAGTACTTTTGGATTATTACGACTATTTCTGTTACTGCGCGACTTTTGACCTTAGTAATCTCACGACTTATGCAATCAACATTCTGTTGATGCGCGACTTTTGACTCTAAAAATCTCACCTTAGAAAGGTAGATCGGCTCTTGGCCTTACCTGTAGGGCTGGGCAATATGGCAGTTTTACCAAGATACCCGTTTTAAATCGAGTCGATATCAATTATAAACAATGTCACAATATTAGTTAAGTCACAATATCAGTTCAGTTTAGCAAGTCCCTTGAGGTTAAAAGTCCTTAGTTCAACATTACATTCAATACCTGAGAAATGACCAAGAATTGCATGAGCTGCAAACAGAATATCCATTTAAATATATCGATTACAATTCAATTGCACATATTTCTAGTTACATTCAACCGTTAACAAGGAACTTTTCTATCACATTTAGTGTTTATGTTGTTTATATACTCCCAGCTCTTGCTTTAGCACATTACATACTGTACATTCATAGACAAGCAGTTTATACAGTGAATGCCAGACTGTCTGGAGGCAGTTATGTAATCTAATAAATGAAGAATCTAAAGCATTTAGCTTTAGTACTTCCCATTGTGAAGACAGACACTGCTGCATAAAGCCACACAGTCTTAGTTTGTACACGTTGTTTTTCTTACCTCACGGCAACGAGGTTTGGTAATGTCTGGATGTGTAGAAGTGCAGGGACGTCACCAGCCCTGACTCCTCTGAGTTTATCTCTTGAATTCCACGATGCAGAGGAAAAACTGACAAGAGTGAACATGTAGAGGGATAGCATAACCGAGGGGTTACTGTCCAATTAATCCTCATATTGTAATGTATTGGTGCATCATGCCAATGCATCCATTTTGCGTGTTCACATACTTCACTGTACATGCAGCATGTATGACACGTGACCTATTGTCAGAAGAAAACCGTTCTGTGCAAGAACGCAGATGTCTTGAAATTCTACTCATTAATAGACACACAATGGCTACAATGCACGTGTGGCGACGTCACATTCACTAGCTGCCAGTGATCCCGACAGCACTCGGGCTCACACACGCACGCTCACGTGTCACCAAATCCACAGCTAGTAAAGTAGACAGCTGCTAACCATGTCGCGCTGTAATTGTAGACATCAGACCGCGAACAGTAGGCGCACACAGTTTTACCCTCTTGCCTGGTGAAATTAAGCCTCACGCTCTGCACCTGCTGCAACACACACACACACACACACACACACACACACAAATACACACAACTGCTAGGCTTCTACCGAAACAATGAAGTGCAGAGTATTGGGCGTGTCAGCTGGTGTTTTGAGTGGTATTTAATCACCTACTGCTGATTTATACATCAGTAAAGCCTGTTGCACCTTCATCATTCTTTTCTTTCCTTCTTTCTTCTGCCTCAGATGATCAGCCAATGGCAGTGGTTCGCCGGCCGTCCAGCGAGTTTCTTATGTGTGGAGGGTGAGTATAAGACCTTGATGCCAAATGTTTTTCGTTATTTTTTTTTTTTTTTTTGGATCACGAGAAACTAAAAGTCTCCACTGAACCTCAGGAAAGAGTTTCAACCCATCTAATAATTGTTTTTGGTGGATTAGCAGCACGTTTAATTCAAATAGATGGGTTTCAATATTGTACAGAAACACAGACGGTTTGAAAACACCAGAGACATCTCACATACTGTTCTTGACAATCAGTATCACTCATAATGGACCCATGTCAAAAGCTATAAACAAAGAAACAGTTCTATAGAGAGAAATTTAAACTCTACAGGAAGCCTGATTCAATGAGTAATAAAGCTGTGGGAGTCATTAAGGCTTACTAGGTTTCTTGCTGAGAGTTAACCTGTTAGATTAGCAACAAAAGTTCACTATTAACAAGTTATATTTCGTTTGTTTAATCCAAACAAAGACCAAAGTGTAATAACGAGACGTTGTGGTTTTATTGGAGGATATGTGGTGGATTATTTCATATCCTGGAGCAGTGACTTTCTGAAGTCTGGAAAACAATCTTTCATTTATTTTGAGTTAGTTTATTTTTGCTGTAAACGAGTCATATGTATAATTACAAAGGCCATTAGAAGAGTCTGTAAAGCCTCTGTTTTGTGAATGCTGCAGATACTGTACTATTTTTGAAATGTAGCCCGGCAGCATCACTAACTAATCAGACACAGTTCATGGAGTGTGAACTGGATGTCAACAAGAGTCACAGTAAAAATAGACTGGCTATGCAGTATGAAATGGAAGTGTGACATGAAGCTGTGAGTCAGAATCCATTTCACAGACAGCCTTTGGGTTCGCATGTATGTGTGTGAGGTCATATCATCTATTCTTGTGTTTTTCTGACAACGAGGCTTCTGTGTTTCTCCCTTTCACAATTTCTGGCTCTCTGGCCAGCAGCAAAAACCACATATCACACACACACTCTTTGTCCATTTGTCATTGAGTGAATTCTTCTGCCCACCTCCAAATCTCTGCACGATCAGTCAGTTCTGAATCAGACGTTGAGCCAAACAACAAGATGGTGCTTCACTAAATACAGCACCTGATCCTTGGAGGGCTGTGGGATAAGAATAGAGTCACTCGCACACTCGCCAAAACCTTGCCTGCAATAAGGGACTGTGACTGTTATTACTGTGCCTCAGCTGTGTATTAAAAGATCAAAACATGCTCGCATGTACTGTACAAGCATGCTATTTTAACACGGCAGCATTCACTGACCTCTTTCCCTGAGGTTTTACATCCAGTTAGTGGAGTCTTCCACTACTACTACTCCCCATACTGCTCTATGTTCTAACCATGTATAGTTTCTGATCTATTCTGAAGCTGTACTTAACCAGGGAAGCTTTGTGTCTTGGTTATCTAATTAAATGGGTGATCAGGTTCAAATCAAATGAAAGCATAGTTACATTCTGCTGTCTGTTACTCCTTTGTTTACGCTCTTCCTCTTGCTTTTGTTAGGCTGCAATTATTACATATTTTTCTAATTACCACTAAGTCTCATTGAAGACTAAAACTAACAATGTGTTCGTCCATCTCTCAATTCATTCTGACTTCCCTACCCAGTCTGTGGCACTCAGCCCCAAGCCCATTGGCTTCTACTGAAGACGTACATCTTTAAAAACAGCTGGACGCTGTAGTTTTAAACAAACATTACTCAAACAGGAGGAAATACGTCATTGTTGGAGACTATTTTCAGCAGTGAAATAACGCTCATTTGGCGCTTTATTAAGTCGTGTATTTGTGATTGAGTCCAAATAAACTACAGTGTCATGGTGATGAAGGAACATGTCAACATGTTTTTTTCAAATAATATACAACCCAGTAACAAATTAACAGACAATAAAATAAATTTGGATGAAACAATTAAAATCAAATTTTACAACTACGAGTAAGCAAAACATTAAACACAATATTAAGCACAAGCACAATAGAAATAAAATGGAGAGACCATGCAAATGATCATTCAGTCATGTGAGACGGGAGATTCTCCATGTCGTTAATGAAATTGGTGTGTAAATAGTTTTTGGATCACTGTGGATAAGACGTATCAGACTTTGAATGCACACACACACACAATACTACTAGTAGATACATTCATTGCTGATATGGGTCTTATCGTGGGATTTTTTGACAATAAGAAAAATATTGAACAAAGCCTGTTATGACAACAATAGTCAACATACCTACTGCACAACTGGACCTCGTGTCCACCACAGGGATAGATGGTAGTATTTTCAAGCACCAAGCCCCTAAAATTGGTGGCCAAAGTACATTTTTGGTGGCCCTAATGTATAGTCATGTAAAAACAATCCAGAAAAGGCGATTTAACGCAGCTGTACACAGCCTTCCTTGACTGTGACACTTCAGTAAATGCAAAGACATTAACAGACTGAAAATATATTTTTATAACAATGTGCTTAATTGAAAACTTGAGAGTTCTTTGAAAACATATGGTACATATATTCTCTCACAGTCTCTTAGCTTGGATCTGCGATGTTTGTGGAACTGTAACATTGCTTAGGCAAGGCAAAGTATATCCAGTACCTACATGGAGTATGTGGTGGCCACAAGCTAAGTTTTTATGGCCACAGGGTCATGGTTAACGTCAAACCCGGCACCAGGTCTTTTCCTGCAGTATGAAGTTTCAAAACTTTAACTAGCTATACGTAATCCCTGTAGCCTGGACAGCTTTGCTTCTAAAATATGGATAATACTGTATTTAGGTCCTAGGGTCAAATTTAAGTGTGAAACTGGCAGGAATCACGCTGCTGTCTGTCACTCTTTGTCCTTGTTCTTTCTCCCCTCCCTTTGTAAATAACCTGTAGCCAGACACTGCGTTACACTTCTTCAATCTTCCTGCTTTCCTGTTTGCACGTGTAAACAGCCTCAAGCAACACCGTTCTCTCCCCTCTCTCTGTTCCCTTTTTTGTGGTGCTCACTCTGCTTTGCCTTTGTTGCTGTTCTGCCACATCCTTCGCTCACCACTCATGCCGCCAGTGTTGCTCCCTTCCTCAGCTGTCTGTACCTTTAATGGCTTTCTCCATAGCTGTAACTCTTTGCTGCTTCCATAAATTAGTTAACCATTGACCCAGGAGGAACCAATTTTTTCTCCGTTACATGGGTTGTCTCAAAGAGCTCCTAAATCACAGCCTTGTTTGTCCTCTGCACCCTGCGTGTCCTACACTAACTGTAGTCGAGGAACAGATGCCTGGGGGGGAAGAGCAGCATCGCTGTAAAGAAAGCAAGAGATTAGAAGAAGGAAAAAGAGAGACAGCAAAACTGGAGCGATGAATGAGGAGAAACAGAAGTGGCCAATTAATAAAATGACAGAGGCTGGAGTTGTTTGATCCCATCCCCCTTCCTCGGGCTGCTTGGTAAAAACCAGGTCAGCGGAGAGGCAACTGACGTTCAGGTCCAGTCACTCTCCTTCTTTCCACTCTCGGCTCTTTTTTAAAAAAGCAGCTGTTCGCTGACCAAATTCTCTGTGGCTCGCTTTAACAAGGGCGCCACAGGATACAACATTCATCTCCATATTAAGCCATAGCTGGGATCAATAAAGCTTTTAGCAACCTGGAGAAAAGTCGAAAGCCTCCATCGTGGGTTACTGTATCAATTGTTTTCTCGATCAGTGTTGTGTGTGTGGAGAAGGGAAGCGCGTGGTTAGGTTTATATTAGACGTGCAAGAATCCAACAAAGCAGCTGCGCTCTGGTTCTTTGTCTGGACTAGCATTTGCCTCACGTGTCCTCCCCTCTCCTTCGTAGACCCTCCCAGACTTGACATCATTACATAACACTGGCTTCCAACTGGTGCTGCTCTCTAATGGCCATATCCCCCACTCCTCCTCCTCTTTTTTTTTTTGCATTATATATGTTTGCCGGCCCTCTGTGGGTGACTCTGTCATGATTTTATCTTCCAGAACATTTTGTCTCCTCTGGAATAACAAAAGAATGCAAATGAGCTGAACCTCTTTGCACTTCCTCTCCTCTGTCTGCTGGATCCAGAGGGCCCACCTCACACATGCCATTGGCTGGCCCTGCCTCTAGCCCTGCCCCCATTAGAATGAGCTTTAAGCTGATTGGTGCTGTCTCTTTATTTACATGGAAGCCTGGCTCCCCCTCCTTTTTTTTTCATGATCAGCCAGGCTAAACTTAAGTTCCTCAACCTGCCTCCACACCGAAGTAAACAAAGAGCTCGAGGCTGTGGAAACAAAGTCCCTACACTCTACAGTTTTCTACTTATTTCACAAGCAGCAGCCGTTTGGAGATTTTACCTATTATGGGTGTTGACACCCCTGAAGATGTCCTGCAGATATGGAAGCAGCAGCAACAGCAGCAGCAGCCTCGAGCAGACTGGCTAAATGCCCACGTCTCCCCATTCTTCCCCTCCAGGCAGCCGCAGCCCACCCCGGGACAGACCCCGATGGTGTCCCCACGAGCTGAGACCACCCCCATCCCAGTTCCCACCCAGATCCGCAACTACCAGCGCATCAAGCAGAACCTCTCCAGCAGCCCGACCACCACGCTGTACAGCTCCCCCAGGTAAGAACTGCCTCTGCTGGGTCCGAAGCTGAAGCAAGTGCCCTTGGTGGCCCCTACATAATTTATACTTTTTGGTGATTAGTGCTAATGAAACACTTGGAATGGACACCTCTTTGTTGATATCAACTTGTGACTTTTACTCGCCATTTGGGGCTGAATTTCCAGTCTAGGTAATGAAAACCCAGGTTGTTATTTCATCAGCCATAAAGTTTCACTGAAACTGCATCAGCTAAGTGCCTGCTTGAGTTTGTGGCTTCTCAACCTGTTGCTGGGAGGCTTTGTTGGCGGATTTATATGAAGACAAAGCAGATGGGAGGGGCTGAAAGAAGGGTGGCACCTTGTTTCACAGAGAGATTAGTTCTGTTGTTCCTATTTACAGTCTGTTGTCTGAAAAGGAGCACTGCAGCGGTACTGTAAGCTTTATCCAGCGGTATTGTATTGCTAATTGCTAGAGTTTGATTGTGTTGGCTTCTGTGTGGGCTCGTGTTCACCTGCTGGTTTGCTGGCTTTGTCATTTACCATTAAATTCCTCCTGTGGTGATTGTAGCTCTGAGGATTAAGATTTGCTTAATGTTTCTGGAGAAGCAGCTTGTTCAACCACTTTAGGGAGCAAGATATGTGCCAGATGGAAGTTCTTAATTTGAATCTTAATTTTATCTTTATTAAATAACAAATAACACCAGGTACTATGATAGACGGGAAACCAAAAGAAGGAAGTTGATTGAACCTAACATTTGTTTGTTTACAAGAAAACCCCAGAAGGCAACTTTAATGAAATCTGTACCTTCTGCAGTTGTATCCAGGGCATTTTAATTTATTTTTCACTTGCAATTCACAGACCGCAGATGATGTAGTGTATCACCATAATTACACAAGGTCCCCATAAAATTCTGCTCCTTTGCAAGCCTCTGCAATTGTACCAAATATTTTGGGTGTGCTAGATCTGAGATGATGAATCTGCACTGCAAATGCTCCCACACATAGATTCTGTGTAACTCAAAACTGTGTTGGGGTTTGGTACATTTCTTGCAGCAGTAATGGGTCGTCTCGGCAGCCAAACAAGTACTTCCTAACTGGCAAAACTGGCTGAAACGATCCAAAGGGAGAAGAAAGGAGTCACTTGGGAGAGTGTCGTTGAATAAATGAATCCTTGATTAAGCCAAGAAGTTGATTATTTCTTTACTCTTTGGACTAGTTCAGTGCTGCATTTACTAATAGCTCTGAAACTGAATGACTTTTACCTATATTTCTTATAGTCTACATACTTTATTTTTTTGTGATGTTTGTTTCTAGGTCTGGCACAGTGAGGCGCTCCAACACTAGTCCTATGGGTTTTCCCAAGGTGGGCTCGGGGTCACCCAGCTCTGCAGACATCACTCAGACAGTAGGCAGGCGTCTCTCCACAGGCAGCTCCCGGCCCTACTCCCCCTCACCTCTCGGTAAGGACATGTCCAGACATAACTCTGAGCGCGTAAGGTTTTTAATATCTCCCTCCAGACATGAATTGGACTTGTCCAGATGCTCACAATGATAATCGTGGTGTTTGTGTTTGCAGTGGGCACCATCCCAGAGCAGCTCGGTCACTGCTGCTGTCACCTGCAGAACCACGAACCTCGCAGCCGCAGCTCCTCAGGAGGTCAGTTCACCGGAAACTCTTCAGCTGGCCTCTACGTAGCCTGCTCGCTGGGTTTACCCACATCCAGCTTTGCCAACTTGTACACTTAAATACTTGTGATGTGTTAATTTTAGTGACGTAGTTCATTAACGCCCTTTGAGCAGTAATTTGTTCATTTCTTTCGGGGGGGTCCAATACTGAGCCTGTGTAGCTCTCATGTATAAAATATGAACAAAAGACTCAGACTCTGGGTCCCTTGAACGAACGACTTGAAGACCCAAACTCTGGGTCCTAGAGTCCAATGGTGAACTACTCATTTCTGTCGGATACTGAGCCTGTGCAGCGGTCACGTGATCAAAACCAAACTCTTTATTAACTCTATTATTGTTGCACAATGTGTGGCCAAAATTAACGAATTCCTCTCGGAGACTAGTTCCTACTAGTGAATACAATGAACAATACGCTCATGAATGCCACATCACTATTAGTTACGATTCGACTTTAACGGTCCTGCGGGGAACAGCACATTGTAATCGGTTAAAGAAAAATGGCGCATAACCTGGAATTTAGACCACCCACAAATAAACCACTCCAAAGCTGGAGTGCGTAGAATGCACCATATGCATGCAAAGAGGCAAAGTGTGGATTGCAGTTCGCAAAAGAAGTTTAATTGGAACAATGACGGGACACGAATACATACAACCCTTTGCATTGGTATATAAAGTAGGCAGTGTTGGTGTGACTGCAGTTAGGAGTTGTTGTTTTCATTTTCTCCCGAGCGTCATAACTTTATTATTGACAAAGAGAATGAGTCACCATGTCAGTCAAGGTCTGTTTTAAAAGTTTCTGACACCATCGTTAGATTAACACTGCAACTTCTGAACTGTTGTGTGGAGAGGTTTGCTGTCATGGTGACCGCTTTTTGTTTTTTTCTCTCCAAAGAGGGAAGCTACAGTGTACTGTCTGAAATGAGGCCCCAGCCAGGCAGACAGCAGCACTTTGTCCCCAATTTGGAAAGTCACACAAACAAGCAGATTTTATGACTAACTCGGAGCCTCTGGGAATTTTTTTATTTATTTTTTTTTACTTTCACTGGTTGGGTAGAAATTGTGTGATGGAGCAAAGTTCATAAAAGTGTCACTAGTAGGATCACTCCCTGCTGCTATGCTTTTGCTTCTGTGCAGAACAACGTTTGACACAAATAAGATATGAAGTTATATTGTCTCTGATGACCTCCCAGAAATAATGCCCAAAGATACATTATCCATGATCAGTCTGAGTATATGGGTTGCTCATTATACTGCAATATATTATATGGGTCATTAACTTTGAATTGATTCTAATCCAGTCCCTCTTCCTTCTCTAGGTTCCCCTGTCCCATCCTCTCACCTCCTGGGGGCTCGGCTCCAGAGCGCCCCCACCCTGACCGAGGTCTACCAGACCAGGCAGAAACTCCACAAGCAGTTATCAGACCCCGTTCAGCCTTCCTCTTCCTCATCCTGCAGCCACTCCCCTCAGCTTGGCCGACCGGCCAACCTTGGCTCATCCCCCACCAAGCTCCTGGGCTCCTCCCCCCGCACGTCTGACTGGCTGCAGAAGTCCCCGCTGCCCACCATCATTGGCTCCCCGACTAAGGTAAGTGCAGGTATTATTAAGTGTGCACATGGTCAATACCAAATCAGCTAAAGTAACAGTTATTAAAGTTAATATTTTTTTCCATACAGACCATTTCGGCACCGTTTAAGATCCCCAAAACACAGGCGTCCTGTAACTTGATGGCGCTGGCGGACAGCCCTGTGCCCACAAAGACGCTGGCAGATGTCCGGGATATCTGTGTCCACCACTGCAGCCCATACCTCATCGGACGCCCAGCTGCCCCCGAGGCCAGCAGGACGTTTGGCAGGTAGGAACATGTCCTCTGTCCGCTTCCTTCTCTTGCTCAGCACTACAGTCTCTATCACTTTTATTTAGCACCCATCTCAGTTTCCACCGTAACTAATGTTACACTGATAAACTGATCGATTGATGTCCATCAGGTTTGGTGTCCATAAGGTTCAACTCCAACATCATGGACATGATATTTTTCAGTTTTTTACATACAGTATTTACTGTGCAATTGATCAGTAGTACACTTGTGTAGTGATAGCCCGTAAACAGACTTACTTACTTCTTTATTTAATTTGCTTGGTTTTAATGGAGCATTTTAGTTCCACACTGGCTAAAGTTTGTTTCAAATGCATTTCTATACAGGCTAAATACATTTCCGGGTCTAACACTTCTAAATAGACCATTGATATCTGACTCATGTCATGGCAGTTTTATGAGGACAGGGTACTTTCCAGTATCGTCAAATGCAATGGGAAATTTTGACATTGTACAAATTATGTAATTCTGAAAGTGATATGTCAAGTCCCTGTGATTTACTTTGACCCCCCCCCCCCCGTCTTTTCTCTTTACCATGTGACGTCACTGCTGTTTAACATTGTGCTGATGTTATCCGTGGTTTCCCTGCAGGTCTGTTAGTACCGGTCGCCTGTCTGAACAGCCAGTCAGAATCACTCTGGGTGGACAGGCCTATCAGGGCAGCACAGACAGCTTGAACACAGAGCGACCCATGGACACAGGTATGGGCGCACTGCTGCATACGCAATGGATGTTGTTTACCACAGGTTGCCTTAGTTCAGTCATTTAGCCGGTATATAGAATTACTAAAGCTTTGTCTGTTTTTGAGACTGTTATTTCACACAGTGAACTGGCTTTTTTATTGCTGTGAAGCTTAATTTAAACAAAATTTCCTCTTTCCAAAGCCCCTCCCGGTCCCTGCGGGCTAGCTCAGGGTGGGTCAGCGAGTCCCCGTACTGTCCTCTTCACCGTGGGTTCTCCGCCCAACAGCAGCACCCCTCCTACCTGCAGCCATCTGGGCACACGACCACGCACCACCTCAGGTGAGGGCCCTTCACCTGAACTGAGCTAGTATGTGAGCAAATTAGTTAACAGTTAGAAGCGGGAGGTTTGTGAGGTGTTCTTAGTGAAGGTGAAGTCAGCTGTATTTATCTCACGATCCTCCGCTCCCCCCTTCCTGTCCCTTCCTCAGTGGGCTCCAACAGTTCAGCCGGCTCCCTGTGCTCCACCAGTGGTCGGGCCTATGTCGGATCTCCTCCAGGCATGGCCATGGGCTCCTCTCCTCCAGGAGGTTTTGGGGTCGGGCAGATTGTCCCCGGGACAGAGGGGGCACCCAGCAGCCTGCGTTACGTCCCCTATGGGACCTCCCCTCCTAGTTTGGAGGGATTCATCACATTCGAAGCCCCTGAGCTTCCTGAGGAGACCCTCATGGAGGTGAGGGGTTGTGAGGTCCCTTGTTTGGTGTTTGTTTCTCGTCAGTTGTATCGATAGAACAACTTAATGAATCACTAGTTTATACTAATTTACTCTGCCTTTGTATTTTACATTTAATCTCTTTTTATTCCTGGTACAGCGGGAGCACACAGACACCCTGATGCACCTACGGATGATGCTTTCATTTACCGACTGCGTCCTGGAGATGGTGGCAGTTCGAGCTGGAGGGACGGAGCTTGGTGTATCAGCCGCCTCCCTCTACCCTCCCCAGGACAGCGTGGTCGTGGACCAGATCAGCCAGCTCAGCAAAGAGTGGGGGTAAGGAATGACTAGTTGTCTGAGGAGGCTCTTTGGTGTTGGAGGAGTTGCTGCAGTGCTAAAGCTTTTCCATCTGTCTTATATAGCATTGTTGTGCTGCCCCCTACAGGCAGGTGGAGCAGTTGGTGCTCTACATGAAGGCAGCTCAGCTCCTGGCTTCCTCCCTCCACCTGGCCAAGGCTCAGATTAAATCAGCCAAGCTTAATCCTTCCACTGCAGTCAAACAGGGTAAGGACATTTCAGTCGTCGTCTCCCATTACTTGCCTCAAACTGTGACAAGTGAATTAAATTGGAAGCTGTGGATGAGAAAAGAGGGGACATCTGCTGTTTGCCAACATCATCAGCAGGAGAAAGTCTCTGTATTTATGTAAAACTGTGTCTATTTACGCTTTACTTAAAGAACTACTTTTACTTCTTGCTTTTACTTACAGAAGTATTTAGCTTTCAAATAGACTTGTGCAAAAAATACTAATCCTCTCCCCGTCCGTCTTCTGTCAGTGGTGAAAAGTCTGAATGAGCGTTACAAAAGCTGCATCTCCCTCTGCCGGCGGCTGACTGACAAACTCAACCACTTCTTCTCTGATAAGCAGCGCTTTGTTGATGAGATCAACAGTGTCACCGCGGAGAAGCTCATCTACAATCATGCTGTGGAGATGGTGAGTCTCAGACGCCCAGTACAGAAAGACAATCTGCAGCGCTGCATGGCACCGAGGGAATTCGGTCTGATTCTCGTAATTTCCACCAGGTTTTTCAAATGACATGGTTAGTAAAGTGCAGCTAGAATCTATGCTGGTCGGCCTAGTGGTGAAGCTGTGTGTGTGTGTGTGTGTGTGTGTGTCAGGTTCAGTCAGCAGCTCTGGATGAGATGTTCAAGCAGACAGAAGATATAGCTTACCGCTACAGCAAGGCTGCCATGCTGTTGGACGGCCTGTCCAAGATCCTACAGGACCCTACTGACATTGAGAACATGGTCAAGTGTGAGTACGAACACGCATAGTGTTACGCAATGGGCCTCGTGCAAGAACCAGCTGTATGAACGCATTTGTTCTTAAGAGAATTTGTTCGTTAACCACTTTTTGTGATGGTCTTCAAATTTTCTCTGAGGTGCAAACAAAATTCTATACCCGCCGTGCGAGTCGTGTACAGGTAGTCTTTTCAATACACTTGAAAATCACTTGTTTGACTGAACAGTTATTATTGTGCCTTTCACCTGAATGAATGTGGATTTTAAATATGTGACAGAAATCAACTCAAATAAAAACTAAGATTTGAAAGAAGTGCGATACGCATCATTACTTCCCAGTTTAGGATTATTTACCTTTTTTGAAGAAGCATAACAAGTCATACAGGAAAATGTACCCACCGCAACAGCTGACTGAAGGTCGGGATGCAGGTCGCGGTACAGCATAATTCTCAGATGCATACGACGGTGTAACATCACCTATCATGGAATGTATTCATCCCCTTGATCACCTCCCATTTAGGTCATGGACAGTTTTGCTTAAGCCAGATGTTACTGGCATTTTACTTCATGTCAAACCATTCACTCTTTATTTCCATCATGGTACAGCTCTGCAATGATGCAATGTTGACAGCTATAGTAATATTTTGTCCTTTTTTTGGGGTGGGGAGGGAGTGGGATAACACCCCTACTGACACTTCTGTGTTGAATATTTATATATCATGTTATTGCATGTTATTGCATGAGGCCCATTGAATCCAGTAGACCTGTAGTCTGTCTAATAACTGCATTTTGCTTTAACCACTTGTATTAATTTGTTCTTTGTTGTGCGTGTTCTTCCTGCAGACAAAGCCAGTGTGGACCGCAGAATCTCAGCCCTCTGCTACTGCACTGTCACGCTGTACGAGTAGCAGGCCTCACATAAACGCACACATGCACACAGAGGGACGACGTCCTAAGACTGTTGACTACCATCCTCACCAAGCCGCTCTTCCCTCCTGTAGCAGTTCAAGCACTTTTCATTTGATAGGTTTCATCTGTGTTTATCATCGGCTAGTTTTACTGGCTGCATCACGGACTGAACTGTGACAAACTTACAACCAAAGATGACAAAGGATCCAGAAACAAAAGGCTGAAACCGGATGTGGACATAATGCACGCACTATCAAGTGCATTTTTTTTCTTACACTATAATGGTGGAAAACCATCTGTAATATATGTAAAAAAAAACAATGTCCATCTTTTAGGATATCATTTGTTTTTTTACCAGAAGAAGAAAAGGGCGGACAGGACTATGAGACAATGTTGTTGGCTTCAAGAGACTCGAGCTTCCCATGAGCAGTTTGTCTTTTTAAAATCCTGCTTACTATGTGATATCAGTGGTTATTTACTCTGTGTTTAAGTTGTTATTGTTCTTATTTATTGGTTCAGAAGAACATGGATGTTTGAGTCTCCTGCCTATCTTGAAACCCTCAAGTATTGGAGTAGAAGGAAATGGAAGAAATGAGCAAAAGGCTTCCAGCCAGTCACTGTAACAGGTCCAACTTACAGACAACATGGACTTTTACATCAAACACCAACTCCTGTTGCAGTAAGTAGACAGCCACGCGAGCAAAGGAACGTGTAGATTTGCGATTGCTTTATTTTTTATTTCTCTTGTGTTGTTAGCTCAAGCACTTTATTGTGGATTGAGAGGAGGAGACGTGTTATCTGTACAAGTTCTGATGGTAGAAATGTGAAGGCAGGGGAAGGGTTTTCTAATCCCTCCTGCTCCCACCCTCAAAACATACCTGCTCTGCGAGCACAATCAACAAGTCTACAGGACACGTACGTTTCCCTTAAGGCAGAGCAACCAGGGACACTTGGGTTTCAGCCAAGAGAAACTGGCTACAGCTCAGCTTTGCAGGGCCTCTATTGTCATAGATCAACAAAAGGTTTTATTAGAGATTAAAAGTCAGGATATCTGGCCCTATTCCCTTCTTCAATCTGTCCCCCGCAAGTTCTCCAACTTTCTGGAAGTGTAATGCTGAATTGGTGTGTCTAGCACATGAAAGCATGGGCTGCACTTTGAATGCAGCCGTTGTAAGGCTTCCCTGTCATCTACCTTGATCTGAAACATCTAACCAACATAATTTATATAAAAAAAAAATACTTGTAGTTTTGTGAGTCACACAAAAATTCAGGGCTGGGAAGATTTGATCGCCTTGGTATTCATTTTGAACATGAAAATAGTAGAACCATTTGGGGCGACCGTGTGATTCACTTCTGCTCACATTGTCACAAGGTCTGTAGGATATTCAGGTATTGCGTATTCAGAGGAAAACCAGAACCTGACATCCCTTTTAGAAACCCTTCTCCTGTCAACACTGCAGTGTTGAACAAGCAATCAGGCGTCCACTTTAAACCCCCGATGGAGTTGATTGTGAAACTGAATGGTCACATTACTTGACAAGTTACCTTAATAAGATTAATTTTACTAAAATACTTCAGCTTTTTATTTTCTGTCTGTATCTGTAGCTAATTTTTTTTAACAAAACTTGATGTTTGCAAACTTGTATATATTTGTATGTGGCACATGTGATGATTCCTTTCCCCTCTTTTTGGGAGGGGTGTGTGTGTGTGTGTGTGTGTGTGTGTGTGTGCGTGCGCGCATGTGAGATCACACATTTTGAGTTTTGGGGGCGTTGATGATATCATCAGATGCCCTGCCTGTCAGTAAAATAGCACAAATCTTTATATGTACATAGATGAATTTGATACGTTTTATTCATGTCTGCCAAGGGTTTGATAAGGAAACCTGTTTTGGCACAACCGGGGTGTGCCAAAGAATAAAACAACTCGTGGCAGCTCCAAATCTTTCCAGAGAACTCTTTCTACCAGGACTGTTCATTGTTAAGACAGACACACATTTGTTCAGTGGGAACATTTCTGAAATGAGTGCGATGTCTTCAGATGTCATGCTCATTTTTCCAAATTGTGTGACACATCGAGTATCACACAATCTGCACTGCCTAGCATCCACTCAGTCCCTCTGCCTCCCCTCAAGTCATCTGCTGTGCTCCCAACCGTGTATGTACTGTATGTATGTATGTATGTATGGACGAGTGTATATATACACATGCACTTGCCAGGTGTGCATTAAGGCCAGTAGTATACAGTTAATGATGGAAAAGGAGGTGCCTTCTTCTTGTGAAAGCAGATGTAGGCCTACTCCTCTGTACAGGTGTGAATACATTCTTTTTTCTGTGTATAAATGTGTATGAATGCATTCACAGGCACCCAGCAGTCTCTGGGCCTGTTTCTCTGATGTACTGTTCTTTTTTCTAGACATATCTGGGTTTCCATTTCCCTCGTCCTCGTCATGAGCACTCTGAACCACACGAAGCCTTTTACTGCACACAGAGTGAAGAGGGGCAAATAAAGCTAACGGAAACCCACCCGAATCTCTGCTCTGTACCATTTTATCCATGGACTGTAACTCAAGACAGACTGTTTCAGATAAAGCATGGGTACCGAACCTGCATTTTGCCCTGTAGAGCCTGTAGAGTCGTGAATGTATGTACCCTGTTTTGCGCCTCTCCAGCTTGATCTGAATGCATTCTGAAGAGAAACCACGCCATCAGTCACGGCCCTGAAAATGCAACACTTTCCAAGCACCGATTCTTTTTTTCAAAGAGAAATGTTAATGTTACTTTCTCTGTCTCTCACCAAGGAGTGTCTCTCTTTGTTCTTTATGGAACACAAATACAGTCTTTGTTATTAAAAAGAGAAAAAATAAAATAGGTCTTGCCGTGTTGTCTCCTTTCAAGCTTGGTTCCGTGTTGATGGTGGGAGTTTGGATGAAAGATCTGAACAGAATATATACTGTATATGACTTATTGTTAAACAGTATGTTGAATGTTGTACATTTTTATTGCACTACCTTGATCATACTCAACTGAAACCTTGCACAGCTTAATATTCATCAAAGCTTGACTGACATAATAAAAGGGTTGAAGAGACAGTTGAAAAAACAAACAAAATAATTTCAAAGTGTGACATCTATATAAGGGCTAAGCAGAGTGCCTGTCCTTTAACAATATAACCCAATCTGTCCAGATGAGGACTGGCTGAACGTTCCTCTGTCCACATTTGTATAGAAAGTAATTATATAATTATCCTCCTAGGCTGCAAGTCAAACATTGCTGCAGGGTAACCACATAGTCTTCTGGGAAAATTCCAAGTACACAAAGTGGCTTGACCTGCTTCACCATGTTACATGGCTTATACATTCAGCAACCTTCCAGAAAGTGAGTTTTCTGAATGTGATCACAACAAATAAAATTAAAAAAAACAACGCTGACCATTCCCATTCATATGCGTGAGTGTCATTTCTTCAATTTTACACAATATAGAGAGAAAAAAAGTGCCTGAGCCTGATATAAAACGTTTGAAAAGGCTTGAAATGATTCAGCAATAGCATTGTTGATGATTCTTATAGGACCTGACTGTATATCTAACCCTGCCTTTCTATGATCTTTGAGAAAGAAGGCGCCAATCAGTTGTGTGACTTCCTACACAACAATGTGACGATTTTCAGTCAGGATTTAGAGTGCATCACAGCATAGAGACATCACTGGTGAAAGTTACAAATGACCTTCTAATTGCATCAGATCAAGGTCTTGGCTCTGTACTTGTCTTGTTAGATCTTAGTGCTGCATTCAATACCACTGACCATCACATTCTGTTACAGAGACTGGAGCATTTAATTGGCATTAAACGCACCGCACTAAGCTGGTTTAAGTCATATTTATCAGATCAATATCAGTTCGTCGATGTTAATGGTGAATCGTCCATGCAAGCCAAATGTTAGTCACGGAGTTCCACAAGGTTCTGTGCTTGGACTGTAGGCAATATCATTAGGAGGCACTATATAAATGAAACTGAATTGAATTGAATTGAGCACATGTCACATCACACGGGGCTCTGGAAGCCACTTTTGAAAGCACTGAATCGTTGTCCCTTTGGCAAAGCCTTGATAATTCACAAACTTCATGTTATAGGCTACATATAAGTATATTGCAAGTGTGATATGAAAGTAACACACTGCCAGCCCGAGGGTCCACAGAACTGTCTGCTGAGGATTTTGGATACTTTCAATACCTGTATACAAGGTTAGGGGTTGTCTGGCCGCGCATGCGCATTGTATGGGTTTCGTTTTTCTCACGTGACAGCTACACAGGTTCAGGATTGGTCTGCTGTAATCAACACCTCTGGGACTCGCAGGCACACAGACCCACATCATATGTGCCTTACAGAATGTACTGAGTGATGGTCATCTGAGGCCGTCTTACTTTAATCTATAGTATAATTAATTAGTCATTTCTGTTTTCTGTGCTAAGCCAGGCAGTCACATGGCAAGACCCAGTCGACCAATACTGAGCCTGGGTAGCTGTCACGTGAGCGCCACGGAGGGACGCGCCCAGCGGCTTGTGTTTCGTAGCTGATTGGTTATGTCCTTGAGCGACACACGCACTGACCAATCCCTGACGCCGCTTGGCTGTCGCCGGCCGCACGACGTTCTAACTTTATAACCAGTTAGCTACTTGCGTTAACACTCGGCTGTTTTAACAGAGCGGCTCTGAAAGGTAAAACATTAACTTGCTCTATCTGGTCTTCGGGCATCGTTTACATAGCTGTGAATCGCTTATATTTGTTGGTGCTGTTGCCACAGCTAGCTGTGTAACTACAGTCTGCAATGCTACAGGGTTGTTCCTCCAAACAGTGATTCTAGGATTAACTTGCTGCAGTCGATTATCATGGTTTCCTTCACAGTGCGGCTGGTGTCTGCCAAAAGAAAGGTCTACATGTTGTATCAAAGCGATGTGTGGCTAATGGCATTAATAGCGGTTACGTGCTCTTTAATCCCGACTTCCTAACACAGCCAACTTTAAAGCCCTCGTTCACTGGGCGGGTGTCGGGTACAATTCCCTCTTACCAGCCATCTTAACTGTTTAGAATGTCGTTAAAGTCAAGCAAAAAGCCAGAAAGGGATTGAAGGTTCACATTAGAGCGGGTATGTTCATTTTCTGTTTAAGATGTCCCGCGAACAGAAGGTTGTACAACGGGCCAGGAAGTCCTTCCAGACCGGGAAAACCAAACCCCTGGAGTACAGGATCCACCAGCTGAAGAGCCTGCTCCGCTTCATCTCGGAGAGACGGAGGGACATTGCAGATGCTGTCAAGAGCGACCTCGGCAAGGTGGGTCCAGTCAAAGCTGTACAGACCGCCAGGGTGTCCCAGAGCTCCAGGAGCATGTCAGGACGCTGGACAGGTTCCCTGGGGGCCTCACTGGCATTTTCCAACTTTGTTCCATCATTTACGGAACCTAGATTGGTTTCTGTCTGTCTGGAACAGCAGCAGTTGGCTTTAAGCTGATTAGAAGTAAGAAGAATTAAGTCGTTGACACGCCAGGGAGGGGACAGTTAATAATTGGGTTGGGAAACGTGTGGGAGTTTGCAGCTACGCGAGCAGAACACGTGCTGCTCAGCAGTGGCTTTCTCTGTTGTCTGTAGCCGCTCATCTGGTTTGCTTCTGTTGTTTGAACAATGCCTGTGCAATTGGATACTGCAATGTCGCTCTTGGCCTTTCAAAGAGTAATGCACACTCTCAAACACGCACAACCCCCCTGCATTGGGTGTAACGTACAGAGCTGAGGTATATTACTACGACCACCGCCGAAAGCATCATAATAAGTTATGAATCCCATCGTGGAACTCATCTTTGACCGTTTTTTCCTGCTTCTTCTTAAACATGTGTAAGCGTGGTTCTCATGCTCCCAGAGTGAAGCACGTTGACGGTAACTTCCACTTCTGTAGTCATTGTCTTTGGACGGCAACGAAGCGTACAGTCAGGTCAAGGAGATGTGACAAAGGGGTACATTTAATTTGTGCATGAAAATGAATGAAAACATTAAAAAAAACATTATTTATTTTCTCTCCAAAAAACTAATATATATTATATACAGTATATGGATACCACATATTGCGTAGCCTTAAGTGGTATCGCATCACATCACGTTGGAGTAGATGAACAAGATGAATGCATGATTCTGCTTTCAGAGTGAACATGGGACTGAGCTGTTTGAGACGCTGGGACTGGAGGGAGAGATCAAGCTGGCTATGGATAAGCTGGCGGAGTGGGCGGCTCCACGGCCGGTCGAGAAGAACCTCTTCACCATATCGGATGAGGTGTACGTGCAGCCGGAGCCCCTGGGAGTAGTGCTCATCATCGGGGCCTGGAACTACCCCTGGGCCGTCACCCTCCAGCCGCTGGTTGGAGCCATCGCTGCTGGTGCCAGATATACCCATATACACACATATGCATTAGTAGATAGGACTACTGATGTTAATTAAAGGTGCATAGCCAACATGTGGCTGGTTCTGATGGAAAGGTGTCGGAACACACAGAGCATCGCAGTTTGTTGCATACGTGGCTGCGTAGCCGCAGACCGGTCAGGGTGCCCGCGCTGTCATCATTTCTGGTTGACGGGTGTGTATCCCTTTTACAGTTCAGTCCGCCCTCTGCAAGGATAGGACAAAATGTGTGAAAACATCACGTAAGCAATCCAGTGCAAGAGCTTTTTGGAGCAAGATAACAGTTAGACCTTACGATCTCACCCGTAACGTTGCTCTAACACAAGTTGGAAATAAACATAAAGGCTGCAGCATCACATGGTTAAATGCACAGAGAAAGATTAAATGTGCATCTAAGATCACTTCAATATATCCTGCGCTCGAACACTGAATGACCTAATTCTACGTCGCTTATATAGATGCTTGAATATGTACAGGAGCAAACCTGTTCAGTCGGTGTTGCGTATCCTATCCCTTTGACACAGTCTCACTCTCAAAATATTCTGGCAAATGTTGTAAATCATTTGTTTTTAGTTACATCAGCTTTAGGTGGAACACCAAAAACAACGATATAGCATTTCACTCTTTGAACATCACAGATTGATATATTACAGGATTAGAGTATTTAGTCTTGGATTGTTGTGTCTTGCTTTCTTCTTAGCTACAAGTAGTTAAGGATCGTCACCGTCCTGCGACTGTGTGCCTCTATTTCATCTTTCAGGCAACGCAGCAGTAATAAAGCCGTCGGAGGTCAGCGCTCACTCTGCCAAGGTCATGGATGAACTCCTCCCTCAGTATCTAGACAAAGTGAGCTTCCTGCTCTGTTTGATATGATACATGAGCTCTTTTTACGTTCATCTACCTTCTGTGCGGATGTGCCGGGAGTTGTAATAACTGCATGTACTCTCCCTAGGACCTGTACCCCGTGGTGACAGGTGGCGTGTCAGAGACCCAGGAGCTGCTGAGGCAGAGGTTTGACCACGTTTTCTACACAGGAAGCAGCACGGTGGGTAAACTGGTGATGGAGGCTGCAGCTCGCCACCTCACCCCAGTGACCCTGGAGCTGGGAGGGAAGAGCCCCTGCTACATCGACAAGAGCTGTGACCTCACCGTTGCCTGTCGGTAAGTCACGGAAGCTGCTGCACTGAAGCTTCCAACAAACGCGCTGCAGTTGTCAAATCCAACGTGGTCCCCAGTTTGAGTTTCAAAGCATCAACAGTGTGCTGGAATTAAACATAAAAGCGTATCTTCAAGGTTTAAGGGTTTTGACTGAATTATTTATTGTTCTGTCAATGCAGCCGGATCACGTGGGGAAAGTTTGTCAACTGTGGCCAGACATGCATCGCTCCAGACTATGTCCTGTGTGAACCCTGCATCCAAAGCCGAGTAGTAGAAGAGATCAAGAAGAGCATCGTGGTGGGTTCAAAGTGAAGATTTTGATCGGTCGGTCCTTTTTAAAGATGGGAATCTGGTAACATGTGAGATTGAAACATAATTTACAAGGAATAATCTTGATTGGACAATGTAAAACATGAACATTTGTATCCTGGGTACCTTGAGCAACACTATTATATAGTCATGTGCTGACAGTTTCAGTTGCTTGCAGACGATACAGCTACTAACGTGTGTATGTAAATATGCTTCCCAGGCAGCTCTGTGACCCCAATGTCTCTTATTCTGCGGTTGTCAAGTACCAAGAGCAAAATATTACTGCTTGCTTACAGTTATTTTTAATGTTGTTTTTCCCATAGTGTAACAATAGCACCGTAGATTGATGCATAGGAACTGTTGCTCACTACAGAATGATGAGACAATAGGTGACGCATTTCGATCCATCCATTGTCTTATTAATTGTGAGATCATGTCATTTTATTTCACACATTGCAGGACTTTTACACAGATAATCCAAAAACCTTTGAGGACTACGGACGCATTATTAACCAGCGGCACTTTAAGAGGGTCCTGGATCTGATGGAGGGCTGCACAGTTGCCATTGGTGGAGACAGTGATGAATCCCAGTGCTACATAGGTATGTGGTGTGGGTCATTTGCGCTGTGCTAGTTAGGCTGCGGTGCTGAAGCATCTGTAAACTGTGTGTAAACTGAACTTGATGGTAGTTATTGGCTCAAGAGGCCAGATGATAACATCACTTTCTATTTTATCGGTGGTAGGCCACATGGGGTTGATTAGCTTCTTGAGAAGTCGCTATGCTCCATCACAGCACTTCAGCCTGCTTAAAGGAACACTCTACAAAAAAGGTTTGCAGGCATCATTGCCTGGATGCTGGCAGGTGTAGTCGACTTGGATTTGTTCCTCAACACTTGAAGGAAAAATGTAAATGTCCAAAAATCCTCTTAATACCCCTCCTGCAGCACGATCTGCTTCTTCACATAAACTGCTTCTTTAAACTGTATGTTTATTCTCTTCAAGCAACATAGTTACAACACATGCCGACTTGCAGCAAAAAACAATTAAAGGAACACTTTGAAAACACATCAGATCTCAATGGGAAAGAAAATCCTGCTGGATATCTATACTGATGTGGACTGGGTAATGTGTTAGGAACGAAAGGATGCCACATTGTTTGATTGGAAATGAAAATTATCAACCTACAGAGGCTGAATTCAAAGACACCCTGAAAATCAAAGTGAAAAAAATCATGCGGCAGGCTACTCCATTTTGCTGAACTCAAAATTGTCCTCAGTAGTTTGTATGGTCCCCACCTGCTTGTCTGCTCCCTGACAACGTCGGGGCTCCTAATGAGACAACGGAGGGTGTCCTGGAGTATCTCCTCCCAGATCTGGACCAGGGCATCGCTGAGCTCCTGGACAGTCTGAGGTGAAACCTGGTGGCGTCAGATGGACCGAAACATAATGTCCCAGAGGTTCTATTGGATTTAGGTCAGGCGAGCGTGGGGGGGCCAGTCAATGGTATCAGTTCCTTCATCCTCCAGGAGCTGCCTGCATACTCTCGCCACATGAGGCCACATTGTCGTGCACCAGGAGGAACCCAGGACCCACTGTAGCAGCGTAGGGTCTGACAATGGGTCCAAGGATTTCATCCTGATACCTAATGGCAGTCAGGGTGCTGTTGTCTAGCCTGTAGAGGTCTGTGTGTCCCTCCATGGATCTGCCTCCCCAGACCA
>JAVQJF010018711.1:0-12785 GCA_036023855.1 Gadopsis marmoratus | reverse complement strand
CTCTCTACCGCTCTCTCTCTCTCTCTCTCTGCTGTCAGTGCACCTCTCTCTACCACTCTCTCTCTCTCTCTCGCTCTCTCTCTCTGCTGTCAGTGCACCCCTCTCTACCGCTCTCTCTCTCTCTCTGCTGTCAGTGCACCTCTCTCTACCACTCTCTCTCTCTCTCCAGTTTCATTCAGATCAACTCACTGAAGCTTCACTGGCTCAATAATTGATTAAAAAACTCAAATCTACAGTATAAATGGAGAAACAGCAAATACACTGATCAAACAACCACAAAAACAAAGAGGGTTAACTCTGGCTGTATCATGTCCTCACTTTCCAAAAATGTGTCACAGTGTCTTCCTGTCCCGCCTCTCCTGCCACACTTCTGTTTTCCAGGCCCTCCAGTGCTGTTCTCCACAAGTCCACCAGAGGCCCTCAGACTTTCCTTCCTGTCCCCTCCTTTTCTTCCCTCATCAGCCGCTCACCCTTTGCAGTCGACCAGTTCCTGCCTGCACAGCTGTGACAAGATGTTTTGAATTAAAAGCTCAAGTTGGTCCTCACAAAGGTAGAAGTACTGGAGTAAACCAGGAAACCAAACAGACAGAAGACCGAGAGGAAACAACAGCTGAGCCAACAGGTGAGAGTTTGTAGACAAGAACATGAATTAGAGGCAGAGTTACTGTACGAGCACAAAAATGAAGTAAACCAGGGTGTAAAGATTCTCCTTCTCTGGTGACACAAGCTGAAATAACTGTATTACTAAGCGTGTGGAATAGAATACAGTGAGATCACAGATTTAAAAAGCAATGCGTGATACAAAGAGGTTCATATATCCGTGTTCAGCAGGCAGCAAACCATCTCCAGCTGTGGTGAGGAGTTACACCACTACATGTCTTCCATTGTTCAGCACTGAACTCCAGCCCATGTTTTCTCGTTTGCCTTTGCAAGTATGACTCAGCGGTTTCAGTAGATTATCTGGACTCAACTGACATTAATGGGAGACACAGATATGACTGGAACTGGAAGTGTTTTACATATTTAACTCCCACAATGGACCAATATCATACAGTACAAACTGATTATATTGGTTTTCTGCACTTGGTGCAGGAGAAAGCAATACGCATTACTATTTTTTACCAACAGGAAATTATGCAACAGATGTGCTCTCTGAAGATAAGTCATTTTTACAAAGAGAAAGCCACCAATTGAAAGTTGTTTTCATGTTTTCATTTATTCAGAGACATGTTGGAAGTTTTCAAGAAGACGGGAGCTGCAGCCGACGACAGTAGTTCCCCATCCAGGCCTGGGGAGGTTTCCTGTGACCTCTGCCAAGGTGTGAGGTGTAAGGCTCTCAAGTCCTGCCTGGTTTGCGTGGCCTCTTACTGCAACACTCACCTGAATCCACATCACACGGCTCCGGCCTTAAAGTGGCACAAGTTGATCAACCCTGTGGACACCATCGAGGACAGGGTGTGCAAGAAACACAGCAAGGTGAAAGAGTTTTTCTGCAGGAAAGACCAGAGCTGCGTTTGCGTTGAGTGCTTGAGGGACGACCACGCGATGCATGAAGCCGCCTCTTAAGAGGAAGAGTTTAAAGAGAGGAGAACTACGCTGAGGTTCACCAAAAGGCAAGTCAAACACACTCTGATCGAGAAGTGCACCGCCGTTCAGAATATTGAAAAGTCGATGATGCAAGGTAGGCAGGCAGTGGACAGTACGAAAGCAGAAACCGCCAAGGCCTTCACTGCTCTGGTGGCTTTGATTGAGGCCGAAAAGGTGAAGCTGACTGATCTGCTGGAGGAGAAGCAGAAAGCAGCAGAGCAGAAGGCTGAAGCACTCCTCCAACAACTGCGCCTGGAGATCGCCGAGAACAAACGCATGAAAATCCAACTGGAAGAGCTCTCAAAGACCGAGGATGACTTTAAACTCCTCCAGGCACTCCCATCCGTCGCCTCCACTACTAACACAAAACACCGCTCTACAGCCGGAGTCAAGATTCTCCTGCTTGTGGAGGCTGCGAGGAGCGCAGTGGTCAAGATGGAGCAGACGCTCAACCAACAGATGGAGGGTGTTACCAGAGAAGTCAAACTGGTATATACGAAGAGGGGACGGCTGAGGAAGTGGTGCGTAACGTGTTTGACGATGAGCTGGCAAACATCCAGGAGCAATACGCAATAAATGTGACTCTGGACCCCGAAACAGCACACCCGTCCCTTATCGTGTCAGAGGACGGGAAACAAGTGAGGCACGGCGGCACAAAGAGGGCAGTTGCCGACAACCCCACAAGGTTTGACACTCTCCATTTTGTCCTTGGAACTGAGGGGTTTTCCACCGGCAGGTTTTACTATGAAGCTACGCTCAAAGGGCAAACAGGATGGGAAGTCGGAGTGGCAAGAGAGTCCATCAGCAGGAAAGGTGACAATTTGTCCCTCAGCCCTGAAAATGGCTGCTGGACATTGGGGTCGTATTGGGAATACGTCCAGGCCAACACAAACCCTCCTGTCCCCGTGTCTTTTTCTGAAGGTCTGCAGAAGGTTGGGGTGTTTGTGGATTATGAAGGCGGGTTGGTCTCCTTCTATGACGTGGATACTAGGGCTCTGATCTACGCCTTTACAGGATGCGCCTTTACAGAAAGTGCACCATTCCTGCGTAAATTATTAGCACTCAGGGTTTATTATGGCGCCCCAGCGAAGACCAGGATCTACCCTGTGTTGCGACCCAGCACTGAGGGTGGGAGTGACTCTGCTCCTCTGCAGATCAGTCCTGTCCGACACGAG
Source organism: Gadopsis marmoratus (assembly GCA_036023855.1). Classification (NCBI taxonomy): domain Eukaryota; kingdom Metazoa; phylum Chordata; class Actinopteri; order Centrarchiformes; family Percichthyidae; genus Gadopsis; species Gadopsis marmoratus. The sequence goes on along the minus strand of JAVQJF010018711.1, from coordinate 10,023 downwards.
GGAAGTAGTGATCCCGTTTGTTAAACTCAAGCCCACACAAACACATTTTAGCTGAGTGACTCCTCCTGTAGTTTGTAATAATGGCAGGTCTGAGGTGCCGTGTTTCACAAAATAATCAGGGACATATATAATCAGTACAACGTGTCTCAGCTGCTCAGTAAGTCGGGGGGCCTTTTTTGGTTTTGGCTGTAACATGGATTTCATTGTGGGGGCACATTCAGGCGACTTGTGAGGTGATCAAAACCATTATATTGTAGATAGTTTTAGGATTGTCTAAAACACAGACTTGGTTTATCCAAAATGTGCCACATTCGGATAAACCAATTGTAGTCTGTTCTGTATTCAGCAATAGAAGCTAAAATTAAATCTATGTTTTTATCTCTTTTTGTTATAAAGCTTGTCATAATTAATAATGTTATGTATATGCTGCAACACCTATTAATGTCATTATGCTTGGCGTATGATTACATATTGTATCACATCATCAAAACACATGAGACTCTGTGTGCACGATATTTTTTGTCATATAATGGATTAAACAATCACTGTTGGATCTCCTTCAGGGTAAAAAGACTGACACCTGCTGGGCAGTGCAGAAGGGTTAAATTATATTCAGTGAAACCAAACTTCTGTTGTCCGTCAGAGTCTGATGCTTTTAACTTCGTCAAATAGCTGTGCATTAAAACTCCTAATATTATAATGCAGTACAGGAGGCGGCGATATGAAGAGCTCCAGGTGCTGTATATTTTAGAAAATCCCACATTCATGTTCGGGTGTAAAGCTATTTGTTGTTTGTATTCATTGACTTGTTGCTTTTTATTTAAGAAACATTGAGAAGGAATTGCAGCTCAAAACTACAGCACTGTCTGCACTTTTAAAAACCTTGGTTTAGATTTTGCTGAAGGCGGTGTACCGAATATCTAAAATACACTGAAATCATTTACTCAGACAAAGTGCCGTTTCCGTTTTAGCCTCCGTTCCTCTCCCCATACAGCAAAATAATAGTCTTTCATCTTTGATGTTTGACTATTGCTGCACATCAGATGTTTTTAGTGTGTTGCTTTATCTATGATTACTTTAATGTATGTAAAGTGCCTTTGAGTACCATGAAAGGTGCTATATAAATAAACTGTATTATTATTATTTGGAACAGCTGATTGCCATGAGATCCTGTATAATATTGTGCTGACTGTCCTTTGGTGGTCACAACATGTACCCCCGTGTATTTTGAAACTTGTATTTTGAAAGTCATCACAGGAACTAGTAGCCTTGCTGCTTTTACACTCTGCCCTCTTTAATGTAGCAGCCACGCCCTTCACTGCCCTCTGGTGGCTACTGCGCGTAACTACACCTGTTTACAGTAGACAGCTGTAGTTATGGCCTTAAGGCAAAATGTAAATGAGTTCTGGAATAAATAAGAGCAACGTACATAAACTAATTTACCACATCATTCATACAGTATTATTAATATTATATCAATCCAGCACACTTTGTAAACCTTGTCTGAGTTGTATGTTAATGCATATTTTTCTTAAAATTGTTCTCGGTAACAGAGTCAAATCCCCTGTCATATACTCGGCCAAGAAAGAGTAAATTCTCACAATATAACAAAATATATCCTATTGTATGTTGCAGTATATTATAGTGTTCTTACAGACAGTTCAGATGTGTATTAATATACTTCAGTAGTCTTGTTCTGTGCTACAGAAGACTGCCGTCAACCATCATGGCAGGTTTCCGGTGCAATCGAAGGTCAGACTCACTCTCGCTTCTGATTGGACCAGGCGCTCTACTGCCCGCCCCCCGCCCCCCGCCCTCTCCATGTGGCCTGTCGCTGCTCTGAGCGCGCCTCCTGCCTGCCACTCAAACCGGCCCGAGCCAATCGGGTGCTTTTGTCCTTTTCACGTACGTTCGCCGGCAGCTAGTGCTACAATCCAACATGTCGGCGACGTCCGTGCTCCCCATGTGTGTCCGAGCGAGCCGGGGCCTCCTGAGGCTCAGGAGCGGCGTGGTGGCTGCCTCCTCCCCGGCTGTGGTGGACATTGTCCGGACTATCTCCACAGACAAGCCGCCGTCCGGAGCGGGCGACGCGACGGGCGGACTGGCTCAGGCTATCCTCCAGGAGAGGCTCCAGCAGCAGAGTCAGGTGAGGCAGCTAGCACTGCGTATGTGCGCTCGATTTGCGTAATTCATGAGCTGTCGGCGGGCAGAGACACTGCGATGCACTGCGTTCGCACTTTTAAAACCCCCGCCCGCACGAGGTGCCCACGCACATCAAATCGGAGCCACTGATCTCGACATTCCCAACATGCAGCTAGCTTACGGCTAAAGGTGAAACGGGCGACGGGCTGTGTTGGTTACTCATCGCGTGTCATTTTCTCGGCTTCATAACCGCGAGGATGCCCGCCCCACACTGCGCGTGCGCCGCCGTGTGCCGAATGAATGAACCTGACATCAGGCTTAGCTAGCTAGCTAACAGGTGGCTTGCTAACAGGCAGCTAGCTGGCCAGTGTTAGCACGCGTCCTGTTCTGACCGGAGCTGACTGTTTCTGTGTGACGTCTGTAAGACACGCGTTAGTCTAACAGCCGCTGCCTGTTTCCCAACGAAATACTCCATTAACGTGTGTGTGTGTGTGTGTGTGCGCGCCCTTACTCTTCCTAGCCACGACAGTTAGCATGTCGTTAGCATCAGCCCAGCTGTGGCTCACCTCTGAGTGTTGAGGCTCCGAGCTAACTGTGTCTGATGTGCAGCAGCCCTGGCCGAAGGTCAGGACACGCACTGCGACTGAGGGGCTTCTGAAGCGGTGGCTTTTCTGGCCTTCACAGTAACACAAAATGCCCACGTGACGTGTTTTTTAATCTGAATAGTTTCAAAGCGCTCAGCTGGTTAGTGGGCAGGCAGGAAGAAGTGGAGTCCTGCACTTCACGCAGCCATACAGAGTTATATGGTTACACGAGCCCCATCAGATTGGTTAGTTATCCATAAACAGAGACGGGCTTGAGTTCAGAATTTGCTGCCTTGTGTTTGAAAGTTGGAGGTTAAACCTTTCCACCCACTAACGACGACAGGTTGTGTCTGCTAAAGAATATGTTGAGACGTTGGCTGTAATATTATGCCACTGACGTTTCCCTTCTGCGTTCCCGAATCCACTGTTAGGAGTGAAAATGATGATGTTGTGTATGTGGTGATCTGTACGTAACACAAGTCATGGATGGAAACCCGAAAGACACCACTTTGTTCTTTAATTGCATCTGTTTTTATGTTTTCACATTTCATAGACTACAAGGTTAATTGCTTTATCTCTAATGGGACTAATCATTAGTTAGCAGGCGGTGACCTGATCTGATTGACTGAACCTGACATCACTGTAATCGGCTGATGCTCAGCCCCAGGTTCAGACTAAAGTAGACGTTAATGACACTGTTGTTTTTGTCCAGGGCCAGCCTTCGCCTGACGGAGGTGAGGGTGAGAGGGGGGGGGGACAGGCGGAGGACAAGAAGCAGAAGGAGAACACCGCCTACGCTAAGAAGATGGTGCTGCGGCTGGCGGGGCTCATGGGACTTGGCGGGGCGGTCGGCATGGTCTACTTGTTCGGTGAGTGAGGAAACTCTGAGAATCTGAGCGTCTGCTGTCCTTCAAAATCTGCAAAAGGGGTTTTTAATTTTAGCCTCAAAACTGGCGGCTACCCGTAACAACTCACCAAGCAGAAGTGTCCAGGCTGTTCATTTTGCTAGTAAAACAGTCGCATTCAGGTGTCATTCTGTCTGAAGACTAAGACTACACCCACGCTCATACAGTGTCAAAACATCCCCATTCACACAAGCGTTTGATAATTATTTATTTTATTACACCATTAAAAAACGCATATCACGTGACCATGCATGTGCCAGTGTAAACAGGAAGCAGCTTGTCTGCTCTGTATTCGCCGCTTAGTTAGTTACAGAAAATATATGAAGAACAGCAATGGGGGGAAGTAAGCACAGATTTCTCTGCTTGGACCCGGCGGCCAGGTGGAAAAGTGACATCTTGATTTTCTCTGACCAACAAACCCAAAGAGACTCAGTTTACGGCGATATTAAATGGAGAAAACCAGCGGCTCCTCCCACTGCAGAAACTGGCACCACAGAATGGACCATTCATTTTCTGCGATGAAACACGTCGCCTTGTACGCTTGGAGGGTGTAACGGGCCACCAAACAGTTAGAGATGAAACTATCTGCATGACTCGGTTGGGTTTTGATCAGCTTCTCCACCGACGTGAAGAAGATGTTGTAAACGCTGGGTGTGATTGGTTTATCGCCCTCTGCTTCTGTGTTTAGAGGGACAGCCCACAGATGGGTGGAGCTAGCAGCTGTCAGTCAGAGGTGAGCAGCTTGTCTTCAGAGAAGAGTCGAGAGGCTTGAGAGTTGGTCCGTCTGTCAGGCAGAAAATACACGTGTGAAGGTCAGATTTCCAGCCAGCAAAAGCCGGGAAATGTTCTTAACAAAACAGGAGCTCAGAGGAAGTGTTGGCCTTCAGCGGAAGTCAGTCAAGGACCGGAATGTTCCATCAAGTCACCTTTTTATTTTTTTTGCTCTTTTCAGCGAAGTTTTCGTCTTTATTTTGACATTTGGATTTTGTTGCGTTTGCTGTTCCTCTGTGTGATTCCTGACGTTACCGGAGGATCAGACAGCGTTGCTATCGATGAAGCACTTGGCACAGCGTTCATCCTCATTAGCAGCCACACAGATGGATATGTATTTTTTATCATGTCAGAAACGTCTTTGGATGCTTTAGAAGTGTGATTCACATTTGGAATACTGAATCTCTCTGTAATTTGGAATCTAATCGCCTCTGCTATGTGGATTTTGCGAGATTCTGGATTAAAACCTGGAAATAATGTCTGCATCTTTCTCTGGGGTTTCCCTGCAGATGGGTTTGTGAAATACGTTTTGTTTTTTTTCTGTTGTCACAAGATCTGGGTGGCAGATAATATTTGCAAGTTTGGAGTTTAATCTCCTCTTTCATGCAGGCTCTTATATTATAATATTAATACAACTTGCATATAGAACGGCTGAAAGATGTTTTGCTGATTTGGTGCTAGTTTTTGGGAAACATATGGAGAAACATCAGCTGTCACTTATTTTGTGTGGGGTTTTTTTTGGGGGGGGGGCAGCTTACCATTACTTCATTGTGGAATTATCTGTTTCCAGTCAGTGGCACCATTTACCACCAGATGCTGTGTCCAGTCTGTAACTGTCGACGTCTCGGCAGCAGGATTTTAATTTTATGAGGAACTGTATCCAAAGCTTTTTGGATATACTTTTTCTCCATATGCAATGGACTGACTTTGACTACCCTTATCCAAAGCTGCTGAGCAGTTGAGTCGATCTTCTGGATGTCGTCCATACTGCTTATTGCTAAAAAGGCTATGTGACTTCATATGTCCTGGTTAGATTCCCCATTGTCTTATGCACTACAGATGTCAGACTAACTGGCCTGTAGTTTCCTGCTAATGATTTTTTATTCCTTTTCTTGAAAATGGCACTGATTTGTGCCTCTTTACGTTCACCGGGTCAAATGATTATTCTAATGATTGATTATGCACAGCTCAAAAAAATGAAAGGAACACTTTTTAAGCAGAGTACATCATCAAGTCAGTTAAACTTCTGGGATGTTGATCTGGTAAATTAAGCAGCAGAGGGGCTTGTTAATCAGTTTCAGCTGCTTTGGTGTTAATGAAATTAACAACAGGTGCACTAGAGGGCAACAATGAGACGACCCCCAAAACAGGAAGGTTTTACAGGTGGAGGCCACTGACATCTTTTCTGACTGTTTTCACTAGTTTTGCATTTGTCTCGGGTCAGTGTCACTACTGGTAGCATGAGGCGACACCTGGACCCTGCAGAGGCTGCACAGGCAGTCCGACTCCTCCAGGATGGAACATCAATACCTGCTGCTGCCAGAAGGTTTGCTGTGTCTCCCACATGGAGGCCATACAAACTACTGAGGACCATTTTGAGTTGCTGCAATGACATTTCAGCTAAATGGACTAGCTGCTGCATCAGTTTTACACTTTGATTCTCAGGGTGTCTTTGAATTCAGCCTCTGTAGGTTGATAATCTTCATTTCCATCAAGCGATGTGGCGTCCTGTCGTTCCTAACACCCAGCCCATGTCAGTACAGATATCCAGCAGGATCTTTTTTCCCATTGCGATCTGATGTGTTTTCAAAGTGTTCCTTTAAGTAGTATAATACTGTTAAAGGTTCAGCAATCACAATTCCTTTAAAATCCCAAGATGTGCCGCATCATTTTTGCGAGTTAGAATTTGTCTGTATTTTAATTGTATGTATAGAATTCCTGGTAACTTTGGTCTCTGTTTAGATTGTCTTGCTAAGTCTTCATGCTTCGTTAAAATTTGGCTTATTTGTTCCTGTGAGTGGTTTTCTCAGCGTTTGTGTGCAACAAATACCTTAAACAAGACACTGATCGCTTTTACCTAAAGGGCTTAAATACTGAATATCGTCAATCACGTCTTCCTCATTTCTCAAACAAGAAGTCACTTAGTTTGAGTCTGATCAGACAGTTGATGAAAGCAGTTTGTGATGCGCCACGCTGTGGAGACGTTTTGATTGGTACCAAGTTCCAACAAACTCAGTGTAAAATAATATTTAACACCTTGAACCCTGTAGAGCCATATGACTCTGACAATCGGTCTACAAACAGATGTTAAAGTTTGAGCTTGTGCGTAAAACTGGATGTTATTTTTGTGTCGTGCTGAAAAGTCTTGTGGGGTTTCCAGTTACTTTTTCTGTTCTCAAACCGGTGATAAACTGTTGTTTCTTTCTCCTTTTTTTTAGGCACCAATTCGGCGGACGAACAAGGAAACCTGGTACGTTCTAGTGACACACACAGTTCCTCCAGGTGTGATCCTGCACACATTACCAACAGTACCTGTCAGTGCCTGTGTTTTAGGGTGATGGCGGTGTGTTGACCAGACCCGAGCTGATGTGGTGGTTTGTATTTTCGGCACACTTCAGCAGGCTGCTGTGAATTTCAGCTGCCGCCTTCTTCCCATTGCTTCCTTCTGATGTGTGGTGGTGTTTTGCTCACCTCACAGGTAGGAGATCCTCTTCCTGTTGTAAAGGACACATCAGGTGGCTGTGACATGTGTCTGTCTGTCAGAGGTGTCAGCGTGGGAAAGGAAGGAGCACACTTATCTCACCTTCACCGTCCTCTTTTTTTGTTAATCGTTCTGCTGTAGTACTCAGGGCAGCACACTCGGCGTGTAGCTGCGACGTCGCATTCGTCTCGGCTGTGGTTTCGGGAAAGTCGGGATCATCAAAGAGTCCAGTAATCCCACTTCCACACACTAATGATCATCACTTCAAATCCTCCTCCAGTACCACCGGCTGATATCCCAGTGCTACTTAAAGCAACAGTCTACAATCCAAATGTAACTGCACTGTCAAATTAATTATCATTTTAAAGAAGTAAAGAGACTGAAGATCAAAAACTAAGACTGAGGTCATCACCAGTTAAGCTCGGTTAAGCAGCAGTGACATTATAACTATTACTACTATTACTACTACTACAGGGTTCGACATTAACTCTGGCCTGTGGCCACAAAAAGTTACTCCATGTAGGTGGCCCCCTGTGGCCCCCTGTGGGGGTTTTTATCCCTATACTGCATATACAGGCTCCACAAACAGCCTGATTCCTTAAGAAGGAAAGATGGTGAACTAAGAGACTGAGTGCCTATATGTACCATATTTTACAAAGAACCCGAGCTTTCAATTTTAATTATTATTTCGTGACTGCGTCTCGGGGCTTGAGTGTTCTGTTGACAGTAATCACAGAACCCTAAACGTCTGGTTGTGGGACAGCGGTTCATGGGGCTGGTTTTAAAATGCCTTTAGCACCTATAGTTATTACTGCATTCATGTTTATGTGAGAAGAAGACTGCTGCTTCTGTGACCTCAAACAGGACGTCTTCAGGAAATTCTCCTCTGTTCAGAAAACATCTGACACGGGGTCTCTGGTTTTTTGTGGTCCCAGTCTCTCAGGAGGTGTCGGTCTGGGAAGACGGGTTCACTTCAAAGGGGCACACTTCTCTCACATTAGAATCCTTTTGTTGGGATCAAAGAGCCAAACGGCTCAGGACGGCTTCCTGACAGCTCGAGAAAGAAGTCTTCCAGAGACAACTGGTTCTTATTTTCTTTACTCAACCTCCTACAGCAGCAAGGCAGAAGATCTACCTCAAACAGGAGCGTCCAGCAACTTTCCTTCACTTGGACATAAAACAATGTCCTTCAAACTCTTGCTACACTTACTTTATTGCATGGAGACACCTGAAAATGAGAGTTTCACTCCTCTTGTTTAGCTGCAGAGGTCTTTGGGAAATTAAGCCCACATGCATGAAGTTCCAGACTTTCACATTTGACAGCCAGCAGGCATAAACCATCATGACGTTCCTGTGATCAGAGAAGGTCACCCGATCCAAGTCCAACTTCATCATTTGTAGCTATAGCAGCAGGGATGGGAGTCTCCAAAAATGTCCAACACAATCTTTCGTTTGTGTGTCACTAATATTTTTTTGTCCCCCCCCCAACAATTTTTGACAAGTTTATAGCCAAATAAAGCCAGCTGTGAGATGTGTGGGCGTGAGAAAGGTGAACCTTTGGTCTTCTTGTCTGCGCTTCGTCCACTTCCTTACAGCCGGGGAGGATTGCTTCCTTCAAAGAGCACACTTATCTCACCTGGACATCCTGCCGGGAGCCTCCAGCTCCTTTCAGACGACACACTTCATCATGGCAGCATGGTGGCCATCTTGTGCCACACTTATCTCACCTCCTCGTCCTCAGGCGCGCTCTCGTCTTCACAGAGGACATTTGCTGAACAGGACTGTGACGCTGTGTGTGAAATTTAGTTTACTTCAAAGATGACCAACAGTCCAAAACCCTGAGATATTCACTTTACTAAGCACAAAAGCAAACCTTTCTCTGGTTGCAGCTTCTCCTGTCTGTCTTTTCAGTCAACCCACTGTGTTTCCTAGAGGTCACAGGTCACGGTCATCTGCAGAACAGTAATACTGCATTCAGTCCGACACAGCCAATCACGGCCCATGCTGACACTTAACAGGAAGTTGTCTGTGAAATTCATGTAGAGGTTGGCGATGGTTGAACTCTTTGACTCTCAAACTCTCTGCACGTAGCGACACCTGTTTTCTGGACTCGCTTCTGCAACACCGTCGTGTTTGTGTAAAACTAAATCATCAATTTCATGATGAATGTTAGGCTGCGAGAAGAAGTGTCAGTACGTGTTTTTGGAAGTTTTGTGATGATGCAGGAACCAGGACTTTTCCCGCTGTCCTCGCACGTTCTCTTCAAAGCCGCACACTTTTATAATAATGTAAGATGAGGAAGAGAAGCTGGAATACTGGTTCCAGATTGGATATAATTGGTTAATCTCTTACAAAAATAGGTGCAGATTGACAGAAAATGAATGGACTAATTGTGTTTTCAAATGTGATAAATTGACATGTGGGTGAGCTCCTTGGCTGGTGGCATCAGTGTGTTGGTGCGTGTTAATGGGTGAAAGAGAAGAAAATGCCGCATGTTAATTCCCAAAAGCAGGGATAGACGCTAATATTTTCAAGCACTGGCCCCACAGGCCACCAAGCCCCTAAAGGCTGTGGCCAAAATACATTTTTGGTGGCCCTAATGTAAAGAACAGAACAATATAGAAAAGACAATTTTAGTACAGCCTTAACTGTGACACTTAAGGAAATCAATGAAAGGTGATGGATATATATTTTTATAATTATTTCTTTAAATTGAAAACTCAAAGATCTCTGCTCAAAGATCTCTGCTCAGAGGAGCACAGCGATGTTGACCACTACGGTAATATTGTAGTGTTTTTATGTCCTCGTCAGACCGTTTTGGCGTGGGGGGGGGGGGGGGGGGGGGGGGGGGGGGGGGGGGGGGGGGGGGGGGGGGGGGGGGGGGGGGGGGGGGGGGGGGGGGGGGGGGGGGGGGGGCGGG